>CM062809.1:888446916-888673052 GCA_031772625.1 Pinus tabuliformis
GGAGCTCCCTGAGTCTGTCCTCAAAGAAAACCTAATTGATAGGATATGGGAAGAACATTATATGAGGATTGTTGGGCAAGTACACATTGAAGACATCATGGGAGGATGAGTATCAACACACAGACTCGAATATACCCAGATACTAGAAGGACCAGACCCCATCTGTAGATTTCTAATGTTATTAGTAATACAAGGGACATGAGGAGGGAGTGTATGATTACATGAAGGTATTGCATCCATAGTTGTTGAAGCTTCCCCATCCTTTCACTCCTTTGGTTCCTCCACAGCCTCCATGGTCTACAGTTTTGTATCCATCTGAGCCTTGGCCTCTAAGGGTTGACCCACATCAGCTTGCATAGTCGAAGAAAACGACTCTAACTAAGTGTATGTCTCTGTCTAAAGTGACCCCAACTGCTCCACATCCCATCTCACTTTGCGCTTCTTTTACCATTATACAAGAGAGTGCAATCCCTCATAACGCACCATTTTTTGTGGCATCTCCTACATCGAAAGGTAAACCCTTCATAATCCATGTCTTCTTGATAAGAAAAATGCTGATGACAAATCTCCAAGTCTTTGAAAAGCCTCTCTTTTGGATTCAAGTAGACCCAAATTCTCGCCATCGTCTAAATGTGTGTTTCCTTAAATGACATGTACGCCTTTAAGAAATTCCCCAACATGTTCCTAATAGCTATAAATACATCTAGAGTCTAGAAATAAGCTTGGAGCCCTGACAAGTGTATCAAACTGGCACCTTCGCCAACTTCTCCCTATTGGCATTAAAAATAGGGGACCATCTTTTGAGCACTACTAGAGTCAAATTAATGCTCCAATTCTTGTTAAGCACCCACGAAGTCGCATCAACATTCTCAAATCACATCTTGAACCAACCTAGTGCTAACTTTACGACCTTTAGTTACCCATTCCTTTAGTGTTTCAATCTCAAAGTAATGAACCCTATCCTTGCCTACGATGACCACCTCTATCATGGCTAGGGATTTCTCCACCCACATGTATTCTCCCAGAACTAGTCTATTTACTCATGCCCTTAAATTGTTAAATTTTATTTTCCTCTTCCTTTGACCTCATCCTTGTCACCCTTCCATATGTGTTCCCAGATCGAGATCTATATCCCCTTCCTCCTTAATCTTACAACCCCTACATGCTTCTTCAATGTCCTCCGCTGATGGTTGCTCAAAGGAAACCCTAATCACACCATTCGTCAAAATCTTCTTCCCCTTTTCAACTGTTGAGAAGGGATATGTAGTCTCAACCCCACTTCCCCCTCCTACCTTCAAAGGCTTGTTAATGGAAACCTCTATCAGTTTTTGCACAAAGCCTCCTTCCCTATGTCCGCCTAGGTGATGATTAATGATGTCCAAAAGAAGCCCAGTCTAGGGAATGTTCTCTGCCTTTGTCGGTGCTGCCGTAGGGAGATCTAGACTCTTCCCATCGAGTATTCCATGAAAAGAAACTTCCTCCTTTGACACAGTGAAAAACCTCCATAAAATCCTTTGATTTGAACAAGCTTGACCCCCATGGCTAAGTTCAATCTTATATGGCTCCTTGAAATGTCTTTGATGCACAAAAAACCTTGGAATGCCCACCGAGAATGCTTCAATTGAGTCCCTATCAACTCCTTGGACCTGCTGATTTGTCTCTAACTCCCATGATAGGGGGAAACCACTAGAGGTTTGACTGAAACCTTCAATTTTCTCCATAGTAAAACCCCAAAGCATTGGTAAAAAACCTTTATCCATAGTAAAAACCTCCTGATCAGACTGTGCTTCTTGTGGACCACCTGTTGGGTCAAGAAAAATGTATGTTTTCTCCTTGGTAATCGCTTTATTTAGCACTCATCCTCACATGATTATCTCTATTCGTGAATAAAAGTAGAGGAAATAATAGCTAAAGTCGAGTAAAAGTAATCAATAAAAAATTAGACGAATTTAAGCAGGAAAAATTGATTTTTACTATCTTTATGTGCAGAAGTCACGAATTGAGCGATCACTGCCCAATCGACAGAACGACAACATCTCATAAGGGAAAGCGACATCGTCAAAGGCAAGGTAGGACAAAAGAAGACCGGGCAAACCAATGACTATTTTATGATCCCCTGATCCTAAGGATTCACTTTTATCTATTTACTTTCTAAATGTAATATATAAGGCCGAAAGGCAAAACTGCACAAAGTTCAGAATTTCACAGTTTGTAATTATTCTTTTTGACATATAATACTGTTATTTTGGATGCTGTAACTTGGTTACTTATATTAATGAAGAAAGATTGCATTTAACTCATACTTATATTCTGAGTATCTCTTAGCGAAGACTTCTGGCGACTTTGGGCCCAGTCAAGAGAAGATCTACTGCTTCACCTGTGTCATAATATTTTCTATTTCATTCTTGATTGCTTGTTAATGTTAAGTTAATATTACTTTTGATTATTGTAAGGATTGTCGATTCAGTTTGCTTTTGTTGTTCATTTGAGATTTAGATTGATCCGTGTGTTATATGCGAGTAATAATTTTGATTGAATTGGTTATGCTAGTTCCATCTCAGATCGCTGTTCCTTTCAAGTAATGTTATCATAGATTTCAGAGATAGAATTAATCACTTTATGCTTCTACAGTCATTTGCTATTCAGATAATGTTTGTTATTCCTGTATCGTTTGCTGTTCAATTCAAAATTGCTGTTCAATTCAGAATTTCTGTTCAAGGCGCCGTTTCCGGGGAGAGTGTTCTAAAGTGATTTCCTTTTTATCTTGTTGCAAAAGAATTGGGTTTTAAAAACGAGAGGTAAGAACTTGAGTACCTAGCAAGTAAAGTGCTTGCTTACCAGCTTGCTTTTCAGCAAAATCTTAGAGGTTAAATAGGAATTGGTTTTTATGAATGACTAGGAATAGAAAGATAGAAAAAGAATAGAACCCCCCTCCAAAATCCACAAAACCCAAGGGATCGTGAACCTTGGGAGAACGACCTTTATAGACAAAATTGTGAGAAAAGCAGAGTCTCAAGCATCAGTAGGATTCCGGGCTGTATCTGGAAAAAGTCCTACTGTAATCCCTCAAGCAGCAGGCTCACCATTTGTAGCTCACGCTGAGATTCAAAGCCAAATTGGAGGATCTGAACAGAGTCTTCAAGCTACAGTAAGCTTACATTCTGATCCTCTACAAGAGGGAAAATCGTGTAACTTAAGAGAAGGAGAAGGAGAAACCAGTGGAACTGCTAAGGCAGGACCTCAGCTGTCTAAACAAGGGTCTCCTGTGATCCCAGATCTAGGCAGTGTTGCAAAGCCATCTCGGGTTGTTAATCCTCTGCTTACTCGAAAAACACCCCTGAAATCCCTAAAGAGTATTGGCACATCTTTGACCAAATGGAAAATCAACCACATCAAGGTCAAACCTCGACATTGGAATACCCCATAGTCGACCAAGTGGCCAAATTTTCATGGGATGATCACAGAGGAACCTGATGCCTTCCTGTTCAAATTTGATGTCCTCTGCAGAGGGTATGACTACACCACTGACCCCCAAAAGCTAAAACTATTCCCTTATACTCTGAAAGGAGCAGCTTTAAGATGGTTCATGTGTCTGGGTGGATGTACTATTAGTTCTTGGGATGATATGAAAACCTACTTCCTCACAAGATACTAGGACTTTTACAAGACTAGGGATCTAAAAAATGAAATCTTTAAGATGGCTACAAAGGAGAATGAAACTCTAGAAGAATATGTCGAACGATTTCATTATAACTTGCAGAGATCTCCACACACCACCCTACCAAAAGAAGTCCTAAGAGATATCTTAATTAAAGGAATGAAAGAGGAGTGGTTAGAAACTCTAAATTTAATGGGGAAAGGAGATATTTCTCAGGAAGATTATGATGAAATCATTCGCTTGTGTATTAGGTGTTCGCGAGGAAGCTCACGCACATGAGTAGCAAGCCGAGATCCCATGAGCAGGGGAAGCAAGCCACATAGTGGAGGCGTAACACGAATGGAAATTGGTAACCTCCTAGAAGATTTCAAAACAGACATCCTGGGCACCCTCACAATGTAGTTGGATGTCCTACAGGCTAAACAAAAACAAGCTTTAGTAGAACAAAACTTGGCCATTTTCTGTCCACATTGTCGGAAGAAGCACAACCAACAGGAGTGTCCATTAGACATGGTTCAGACATGTGCTATCTGTACCAAGGATCATGCCACTGAACAATGTCCATCACTCTCGGGGTTGAAAGCAGTGTTCAAGGAAGTAAAAGAAGAGATAGAGCCAGTATATCTAATGAACCAGCGTTGACAGTGGTAGGCCAAACCTCCAGGTATGTCACAAGATGCATCCCAGTTCTTTCCTTCTTCACAATTTAATCAGCAACAGAACCCTGGGGCAGCATGGCAAGGCCAATCACACTACTCAAATTGGAAACCTCAGCCATTCCCTATGACACCATGGTCAACTCAATCCTTTCTGGGTAATGGCTAGCCAAATTCTCCTTTTACTCCTGTTTGGCAAGGCAATCCCTATCAATCCCAGTGGCCTGCCTCCACTTCTCAAAACCCGAATTGGTCTACAAATTGGCAGTGACCTTTGGGAATATCCAACACTCCTATGGGGACAGGTCCTCAACCTCAACCCACATTGTCAACTCCTTATCCATTACAACAAAATCCTCAGCCTCTTCTATACCCTCAATTGCCAGCCCAACCGAATCCAAATCCCAATAACAGACCAGTCCAGCTAGTGCAAATTGTAGAAAGCTCAGACTATGAGATTGAGCAAAAAGAATGTAATGAACTTAGATTGAGGTCAGGACATATCATCACCCCTGAGGAAAATAGGGATCAACCATCAATTGAGATCGAAACACCACCTGTACATATACCACCACCTGTAATTGATACTGAAATGAAATGAGGAGAAGAGACAGATCAATAGAAAGATCTAGAGGAACTCATAGTCACTTCTCCCCTATTCCCCGAAAGGTTAACGATACCTAAGCCGATTGTTTACCCAGATTTTGATCTTGTAGGGGAACTAAAAAATCTTGTATAAAAATTCCGCTCCTCCAGGCCATTCAGGACATTCCCATCTATGCTAAAATAATTAAAGAGTTATGTGTAAAGAAGCCTGTGAGGAAAGCAAAAACTTCACCCACCATTCATGTTGTAGGAACCTTATCTGATTTACTCTTGGGAGGGGAAACTCCGGTAAAGTATGAAGATCCTCAAAATCCCATAGTGAGATTTCAGATATATGGTCGCTCTTTTCCCAATATTCTAGTTGATCTGGGTGCAACCATTAACATTTTAACAATAGAAACCTGTCAAGCACTTGGTATTACAACCTTGGAACCAACCATCACGTTACTAGAACCTGATGATCGTTCGGTGGTGAGGCCAGAAGGAACTCTACAAGGTATCATGGTCTTTGTTGATTCATGGGAATATCCAGTAGATTTTCTTGTTATAAACCCGAAGATTCGATTGGATGGGCACCCTCTAATACGGGGCCGACCTTGGTTAGTGATAACTGATGCATATATAGGCTGCCGAAAGGGCAGCATGACTATTGCAAAGGGGGATGCTGTAAAAAATCTTGTTTTATATCCCCCTACCAAACCAAGTTTTCCCATTATAAAAATATGTAAACAACCACCAGCATACCTTGAAGAAAGAATCTGTTCACCACTCACAATAGTAGAGGCACTAAAATTCAAATATTAGACTGAAGATGATTTTATCAACAATTTCATCAATCAGCCAGTTGATGTGAGCAATGTAAAGTGTCAAATGCTGAAAGCAATCCTTGATAACAAAGCATTGGAAGATCCCTTTAAGGATACTGATGATCAACACATCCAGACAAATGATGTTCATAACAGCAAGCCGGTGGAAATTGAACCAGGCAAAGTTTTAAACATTAATGATAGCTTGGACAGTGATCAACATCAATATCTCATTCAAATCCTGCAAAAATATAAGGGGCTTTTGCCTGGGATTATTATGATATGAAGGGTATAGACCCAAAACTGTGCACTCATCACATCTATATCGAGAAGGATGCTCGACTTATCCAGCAGCCTCAACAAAGATTGAATCCGCACCTTAAGGATATTATGAAAGAAGAATTACAGAAGCTAATGGATGTGAATTTCATTTATCCTATTTCGAATAGCAAATGGGTTTCTCCATTGGTGGTCATCCCCAAGAAAAATGGGAAATGGCGTATTTGTGTAGATTACCAGGAACTGAACAAGGCAACACATAAAGATCATTTCCCTCTCCCATTTATCGATAAAGTCCTTGATACCTTGGCAAGGAAGCAATTCTTTTCCTTCCTCGATGGCTTCAGTGGCTACAATTAGATTTAGATCACCGCTAAAGACCAAGACAAAACAACCTTCACTTGTCCCTGGGGTATGTTTGCTTACAGAGTATTACCATTCGGTTTATGCAATGCCCTAGCCACGTTTCAAAGAGATATACTTAGCATTTTTGCCTACCTGATAAACGAAGGACTTGAGGTAGATATGGATGACTTTACTCCATATGGGGATGACTTTGATCAAGCGCTATAAACATTAGAAAAGGTTTTTGAATGATGCATTGCTACCCGGTTATGTTTAAGCAATGTCAAGTGTCACATGATGATGACCGAAGGTGTAGTCTTGGGACATTATATTTCTGCAGCAGGGATACATGTAGACCCAACAAAAATACATGTAATTATTTTACTACCTACTCCCTGTACTTAGACAAAGGTACATAGTTTCCTGGGATATGCAGGCTATTATCGCAGGTTTATTAAAAACTTTTCACAAATTGCTGCACCTTTATATGCTTTAACTGGAAATGTTGATTTCAAATGGTCTAACAAATGTGACACAACTTTTATAGGTTTAAAGAAGCTAGTCTCGACAGCACTAGTATTACGTGGACCAAACTGGGAGCTGCCTTTTCACATATCCATGGACGCATCAGATGTAGCTATAGGCGCTGTCCTCGGTTAGGAAGAGGACATGAAGCCTTATGCTATATATTATATTAGAAAAATTCTTACTCATGCAGAACTTAATTATACAATAACAGAAAAATAATTCTTAGTTGTTATTTATGCAATAAACAAATTTAGACATTACATAACTGGCTACCAAGTTTTTCTATATACTGATCACTTTGCCATTCGATATTTAGCTAACAAACCTATCACAAATGGTCGAGTAACTCGTTGGGTGTTGCTTTTGCAGGAATTTGACATTACTATTAAGGATCGTCCAGGGAAGGAAAACCCAGTTGCTGATTTTCTATCTCGAATCCCAAAGGTAAATGATCCACTGGCAGTGGATGACCAATTCCTAGATGAACATTTGTTTTCCGTGACAGTCAAGACGCCATGGTATGCAGATGTGGCAAATTATCTAGCAGTAGGGAAGCTGCCCAGGCATTTGACAACGAGGGAGAGGAAATAGATCGTTCAGTGCAGTGCCCGATTCTCTTGGATTGGAGGATATCTTTTTCACACAGGGTCCGACATGTGTATATGCAGATGCATTCGCGAGGATGAGATTTATGACATCCTGAAAGCTTGCATTGACGAGCCCTGCAGAGGACACTTCGCAGATTGAAGGACAGGGCATAAGGTACTACATATGGGCTATTATCAGCCCAATATTTTTAAAGATGTTAAGAAATATGCCCAGGCTTGTGATATCTGCCAAAGGATGGGCCAACCTATCCAATCTGATGAAATGCTGTGGCAACCCCAACTAGTCATAAAACCCTTCGAACGATGGGCATTGGACTTTGTTGGCCCATTACATCCACCATTGAACCAGAAAGCCTACATATTGGTTGCCACAGATTATTTGACGAAATGGGTGGAAACAATATATTTACTAAGAGCCACAGAGGAAGTCGTAATTAACTTCCTCTTTGGGTTATTCATGTAGTATGGTTTACCGTGGGAAGTGATAACAAACGGGGGAGGGCAATTCGTAAGACACAATATTACTGCCGCTCTCATAAACCATCACATTACACATAAGATCACTTCCCCGTATCACCCACAGGCGAACGAGCAAGTCGAAAGCAACAATAAGGTCATTGAAGCGATTCTGACCAAAACAATCTCAACACATCAACGAGATTGGGCTGCTAGACTGCTAGAGGCCTTGTGGGCCTATCGCATGACTTGGAGGAATACTACTAGATACTCTCTGTACCAGCTCGCGTTCAGCAAAGAACCTCTTTTTCCGATCGAATTCAAAATAAAGACTCTAAGAACGACTCAAGAAGTGGGGCTGGATTTAATAGAAGCCCAAACCAAGCGACTACAACAAATCAACGAACTAGATGAAGCTCGACTGCTAGCTTTGCAATGGACTGCAATTATTCAGCAACAAAGGGAAAAGTGGCACGACAACCTCATAAAAAAGAAGACATTTCAAAAAGGGGATTGGGTACTCCTTTACGACTCCAAATTCCAGGACTTTCCGGGCAAGTTGCAAACAAGATGGCTCGGCCCTTATGAGATTCAAGAAGTACATAACAATGACACTCTTACTTTGACTACCATTGATGGGTTTGGCCATTCTTTTAAGGTGAATGGGCATCAAGTGCATCTCTACCACAAACCACTCACCAAGGAGTCTTTTTGCCAACAGGTATGCGAGGACCCCTCCATGCAAATCTTAGCTGCAGAGAGTGATGACCCTGCAACTTTTCTTTCAAAAAATTGAGATTTTTTTTAAATTGTAAATAATGTATATATTCTTTTTGATTGATTGTAATTCAGTTAGGTACCACCATGTAAATATGATGATTTTTCTTGTTTTAAGTGATTGGTAAGTGTTATTCAATTGATTGAATGATTGTTGTTCAATCAATTGAACAACACTTATGTTTATGTGTGAGTCGATTGAACAACATTTTTGCGTTTTTGATTTCGCTGTTCAAACGATTGAACGATTGTTGTTCAATAAATTGAGCAACACTTCTGCGTTCTTGTTGACATTTGCTGTTCAAACGATTGAACGATTGATGTTCAATTGATTGAACAACAATTTTTGCGTTTTTAAATTTTCGTTTTTCAAACGATTGAACGATTGTTGTTCAATCGATTGAACAACACTTTTTGTGTTTTTAAATTTTCGCTGTTCAAATGATTGAACGGTTGCTGTTCAATCGATTGAACAACACTTTTTGCGTCTTTAAATTTTCGCTGTTCAAATGATTGAACCATTACTGTTCAATCGATTAAACAACACTTTTTGTGTTTTTTTTATTTTTATTTTTACAGTTTTTGTTGTTCAAATGATTGAACAATTGCTATTCAATCGATTGAACAACACTTTTGTGCTTGTTATTTTTCAATTTTTGCTGTTCAAATGATTGGACGATTGCTGTTCAATCGATTGAACAACACTTTTGAGTCTTTATTTTCAATTTTTGCTGTTCAAATGACTGAATGATTGAACAACACTTTCGAGTCTTTATTTTCAATTTTTGTTCATATGATTGAACGATTGTTGTTCAATTGATTGAACAACACTTTTGCATTTTTTTCTTATTGATATTTGCTGTTCAAACGATTGAACGATTGTTGTTCAATAATTTGAACAACAATCTTGCGTGTTTTCCTTTCGATTTTGTTGTTCAATCAATTGAATGATTCCTGTTCAGTCAATTGAACAATAGTTTTGTTTTCTTTTCGATTTTGCTGTTCAAATGATTGAACGATTACCATTCAATCAATTGAACAACAATTTTGTGTTTATTTTAGGATGAATTTTGATTTCTTTTATTGATTCATTGCCGATCATTGTGCCATCTTCTTTTTCTTTTATGTTTTGAATAAACACCATCTGAGTGGATTTGTGCTTAATGTAAAGAAAAATAGTAATATCAACACTATTATGATTTATGAAGCCTCTTGATGGTTATCTTTATCCAAAAGCTGATATGGTGCATCTCTATAATGATTGGCTAGACAATTTTTTTTGGACACATCATAAAATGATTCATTATTTCAAACCATGTTGGCTTAGTTACCACACTTTCAGATGGACAAACCCCTTCGAAATGATCAGAAGGGGGTAAAATTATACCCTTTCCTTGGCATATTTTTACTTCTTACACCATCCCTGACTCTTAAGGAGAAAATGAGCCTCCCTCTTTTTATAAAAAACATCAAAAGATGAGAAAATGAAAATAAAGAAATATGCAAATGCAATGAACATTGTCTTAAAAAGGATAAGGGGTCTCATCATGAGCTAGCCTACCATGATCATAAAGATGTAATAAGTGACATTCCATTTCTAGCCATCAAACCAAGGTAATGACCTTCTTGATGATTAAAAACTGTCAGAAGGATAGGGGGTCTCATTATGAGCCAACCTGATCATCTTGTTATATCTTGGTGAATGGCACTGTGATCATTTGGTCACCATGCCAGCATAGTGGTCTCTTTATGGCAGAAAAAGAAGGATCAACTACATACTTAAAGGAGGACTCTGGCTCATTTTTGGGGTTAAAAAGAAACCCTGTCGAGACTATGAACGCTTGCTAGCAGCAGTGGCTCTGCTTATGGTATTGGAGTATTATCTTATACTGCCAAATGCTCTCTATTCTATTGCCACCTATGGATTCATTTCTAAGAAGATTTCTCATTTGAACAACACTCTTACAAGCCAATATGCATGGTAACTTATGTTATATATTCATTATATTATATATTTGTCCAATCAATTCATGACAGTCATTACTGCTTACCGCCAATTATGCGTCCATTACTAATACTGCTTGCGGTGAACATCTTTTCATATAATAATGTAGATATCTATTTTTATCTTTTTTTTTTTTCAGCCATTTTTACCTCTGATACATGTATGGCTTTAATTGCTTTGTCATGAATTGCGCCGCTTTTCTGGATTGGTTGTCTGCATTTATGAATCCTCAATTCATGTGCTTGCTTTTCACATGCTTGGCGAACGTGGATGTCCTTTTTCCCATTGGAGGGGGGATGGTCGGCGTGTGAACAACGTGTGTGACAATTATGGATAATTGAATGCTAATTATTGAATTGATTTTCGGGTAAAGGCTGCATGATGATTGGATATGCGTAATAATTAGCAAGGTATTTCCAATTGGAGAAACGATAGTGACCATTATGGATGGCATGCGAATTGATTATGAGCCTATGTAAAAAATGGTTGATGAGACAAATGACTTGACTGTATATGTTGTTAATTCCCAAATCAACGTCATTTTCCTGTTAATTGCTTTAACGATCTTTGCTGCTGTTCTAAATTGCGAAAGAGCAGGAGAAGTCCATGCAGGAGAACCAGTCACAGGAACATAATAGCCATGGGAGGTAGAGCTATCTGAAATGAGCCCACAGTACTCATGGTATTGGACCAGGCTCATGCAATTCTCGAGTGCACAGGATGGCTGCAATATCTGAATAAATTGCAGGGATTTCACGAAGAAATGACACTCGAATTCTTGCAGAATTTGCAGAATGGCAGCACCACAGTAAGAGGCAGGGATATAACAGTCTCTGAAGCAGTCATAGCCGAAGTCACTGGACTTCCAGCTGAGGGAACAAAGTGGACAGACAAGCACGTCCTTCTGCACAATGCGGTTGCAGTGTTCCAGGACCCGGATGAGCAATTAGCGCGAACAGGGAAAGGGATTCACCCTTCAATGTTAAGAAAACCATGGTAGGAGTTGGCAGTCATCATGCAACGGTACATCACATGCGATGGTAGTCAGGATGTGGTAAATCCCCATCAACTCAAATTGCTAGCCATCCTAAAATAGAAAATTTAAGTTAATTTTCCATTTTATTTGAATTCTCTATTGCATGATGTTGCTCGACGAGTTAGGAAAGCTAAGGACCCATGCACCATCATCAGTCATCATGGATTGATTAAATTTCTTATCATACATGGAATGGCCCAACAACGGTTAACCTGGGACAATATTGTAAATCCTACTCTGGCCCCACCTCCAGAAAACCCAGTAACATAACAGCAAGGGCCTAGAACCCCAGGTCCGAGAAGGACATTGAAGAGGAAAAATTCCTCTGTGCCTTTAAACCTAACAAAATGCAGATGCTCTGCGTGGTGAAGTCCCAGCGACATGCCCCAATTCAAACAAATGAGGCTGGCCCATCGCTCACACCACCTCCTAGTCCACAGAATATCCCTTTGCAAGACTACGAGGAAGAGGTGGCCAGGGTATTAGAAAACATGGGCATGTTTGGCAAGGGAAGAGAACAATATGAGAATGTTGAAGGACATAATTGTACCCCCAACCAGTCTACCTTTTCTGATAGCGATGGTTGTGATCAAACCCTGCAATTTACTGATTTCTTGGAAGAACAGAGGGAACCAGTCCCTTCTGTGGAAAAACCCCTTGAAGCCGAGATGCATGAAGAGGAAGCTATTAGATAAGAAAACCGAGCATTAGATATCGATCCATTGGACCCCCCAGCTGAAGAAAATCCTGCAGATAAGACCCTGGGAGATGAAAATAAACTAGGCAATACTATTTCTTCTAGGTCCCCTGAGGACGAGGCCTATCCAGAAAAAAAACTCGGAGAATGTTAACTGCTCAGGAGACACCATTGTATTGGGGTCTCTTGAGAGAAAAAATCATGTTGAAAAAAAATTAGAAGGTGAAGCTCCATCGGGAGATACAATTCCAGTTGAAACCCTCCCTGATGCTGACACAATGCCACTTGAGCATGAACCTGAGGAAAATGTAGTTGCACCACCACTAGTTGGAAGTCCCAGAATAAAGAAGTCCTACAAGGACAGGCTCAGAAAAATGCTAAAAAAATATAGAAAATAGAAGTGAATAATTGGGCATCTAAGACAGTGGTTAAAAGAGGCCATTAGAGCCAGGAAATTGAAAGTGGAAAAGGAGACCACAGGAACATAGACAAAACATTGTTCTGGAAAGGATGCTGAAACCCAAACTGAGGTTCTTTTGGTCTGTTCAAAGGAAACTCAGACAGAGCCATGTCTTGTAGAGGACACTGAAATGCAGACTGAAGACCCCTGTGTTTATTCACAGGAGACCCAAACAGACTACCCTACTGTGAACGTTGCCATTCAGAATGATGTTGAAGAAAGCATCCCAATTGATTATTGCATAACTCAAGAAGTAGCTGAGGCTGCTATCCAAACAGAGCCTATGGAGACACAAGATAATGATACCCAAATAGAGGAGACACCTGCTTATATTCCCTTAGTAAGGGAGGCAATTATTAGGAGACTGTAGAATGAACTACTGAAGGTTCAACAGGAATTAACCCAACACAAGGAGGAGGTAGTGCTCCTACGTATACATCAACAATTAAAGAAAAAGTATGAGGCATTGGCAACGATTGAGGATGAGACCTTCGCTCAGTACAAGGTTGAATAGAAAAAGGTTGAGAAAGCACATGACAAATTATAAAAGGCTAAAGAGCAGTTGGAAACTGTCTTCTCTCTTTATTCAGACACCTTGTCATGCAGAGCCCCTGCTACAAATTATGCCCTATTCCTCCTGGAAAGATACCTCTTGCTGAAAATAAAAGTTGTTAAGGCTAGGAAGTCTGTGGAAATCAAAACTACCCCGACTTTATCAAGTGATTTAGAGAACAGAATGAGCAAGTACAATGCCTCCTCTGTGAACTTTATATGCACAATTTCTTTCTGGAAGATGACAAAGACAACAACCCTGGCCCCTTTATAGGGGATGTACAATTCCAGGAATTCCTCTCTTTTGCTACTAACCAACTCAAGTGGGCCAAGGCTCACAATACTTTTAGAAAGCATGAAGAAGGAATCGACCTATGGGTTAGAGGGGAACCTACAAAACCCTTGCATCTCTCGGTCAAGCACAAGCAATTCATGAAGCGAGATGGTGTTGTGGGCCAATTGGGGCCATTTCACACAAATATTATACAAGCTGGAAAGAAGTACTTCCAAGAGATTAAGGAGGAAGCCTTGTCTGCAGCTAGAAAAAGGTGGGAAGTCTCCAACATTACTGCTAGAAACCGAGAACCATTTGGATACCGAAACTTTAAAGATTCCTTCTCTCATTTCCATAAGTACAGTAACATGGTCTTAACCATGGGGCCTGAATGGATAGGATGTTAGTATAGAACTCCAATCATATGGTATCCTCTAGATAAGTATCGTTGTGACTACACCTTGAGGGATCAAGACGTTAACTAGGCTTTTGCTATACTTAAGAAGAAAAATGGCTTCAGAAATTATAAGGAGGAGGTATATCCTGCCTATTCCCTAACTCAGCTACACCTAAACTATTTAATTGCATGAGGTCATGCAAAAAGGTAAGCTGGGGAGTATGTTGGGTCAAGAAAAATGTGTGTTTTCTCCTTGGTAATCGCTTTATTTAGCACTCATCCTCACATGATTATCTCTGTTCATGATTAAAAATAGAGGAAATAATAGCTAAAGTCGAGTAAAAGTAATCAGTAACAAATTAGACGAATCTAAGCAGGAAAAACTGATTTTTACTATCTTTACATGTAGAAGTCGCGAATTGAGCGATCACTACCCAATCAACAGAATGACAACATCTCATAAGGGAAAGCGACAATCTCAGAGGCAAGGTAGGACAACGGAAGACCGGGCAAACCAATGACTGTTTTATGACAGAACCAGATCAAGTATAGTGAAATCCTTAGGATCCCTGATCCTGAGTATTCGCTTTTATCTATTTACTTTCTAAATGTAATATATAAGGCCGACAAGCAAAATTGCATGGAGTTCAGAATTTCACAGTTTGTAATTATTCTTTTTGACATATAACACTGTTATTTTGGATGCTGTAACTTGGTTACTTGTATTAATGAAGAGAGACCGCATTTAACTCATACTTAAATTGCGAGTATCTCTTAGCGAAGGCTTCTGGCGACTTTGGGCTGAGTCAAGAGAAGATCTATTGCTTCACATGTGTCATAATCTTTTCTATTTCATTCTTGATTGCTTGTTAATGTTAAGTTAATATTACTTTTCATTATTGTAAGGATTGTCAATTCAGTTTGCTTTTGCTGTTCATTCGAGATTTAGATTGATCCGTTTGTTATATGTGAGTGATACTTTTGATTGAATTGGTTATGCTAGTTCCAGCTCTGATCGCTGTCCCTTTCAAGTAATGTTATCATAGATTTCAGAGATAGAATTAATCACTTTATGCTTCTACAATCATTTTCTATTTAGATAACGTTTTTTATTCCTGTATCATTTGTTGTTCAATTCAGAATTACTGTTCAATTTGGAATTGTTGTTCAATTCATATTTGCTGTTTAATTCAGAATTGCTGCTTAATTAGGATTTGTTGTTTAATTAGGATTTGCTATTCAAGTACGATTGCTGTTAATTGTTACAGTTCTATTTCATTAGTGAGCGAGTTAGCTTCAATTCTAGTTAAGACTGCCAAGCGTGATTCTTTACAGGTTGTATTCAGATCTATTTGCTTCCATGATAGGTTAAGTAGAATTGCAAAGTGCGTTATAAATTTCTTTCAGAATTACTTCTCTAAGAGTTGATTGGATTGAGTTTGAAGAAGATAGCCATTATCAATTGCAACGATTTGTTATTAGTTAACCTCTGAATTCATTGCATATAGTGTTGACACTCTTTAAATAAAAAGACTTGCCTCAGGTTAATAATTAATGTAGGAATTGAGATTTTCTGTAAAAAGACATCTTAGTGCACCAACACCACCTTCTCTCGTCATCTCCCCACTACCTCAAGCCTTCTAACAACCTTTGAAACTGCTCGCCACCTGCAACCACAAAATCTCACTTGCTACCCTACACCTTGAAATCCTCATCCCTTCTCCGATCGCTCCATCATTAGACACCTATTCATTGGTAGTTTTGCAAATTAGTTTTTTATATTATAACATGCTTATATGCGCTCCATAAATTCCTCAAATGAGCCTAAGTCCTCCTTAGCCTAAAAAGGCACCCACTTCTCAAACAATTCAAGCCATTAGGGTATATCTTCCAAGGAACTAAAGTCATAGTCCTACTCTTCATTCTCCCAATCTAAGCAATACCTCTCACTCCTTTTTAAACAAAAAACACAAATTTAGTGCCCTATTCAATTTAATTTGAGATGTTAGCGCTATGGTTTATTTTCCCTGATTCAATGCCCCAAATAATTCCATCAACTCAGAGTTCACCCCTATACAAAGATACATAAAATTTACAAAGTCATAATAGTTAAAGGGCTCTTGTAGGTTTTCTAGCAATTATAGCAGGAATCCTAGCTAATTTAAGGAAAATAACTAACTCAACTCATTATGATTTCCAGTCAAAAACAATCCTCTAAGCCCTCCCATCCCTACAAGGAATATGCTTATTGTTCCCCTTAACTTGATCCCACAAGGATTCTTGGAAAATTTCTCTTATGATCCTTACAGACATATCCATCGAAGGTTCAATGTTCACATTATTACACCATGTAATTAACCCAATGATGTATTATTGAGCATACTCAATTCAAACTCATCGACATGTTCAACCTCAATTCATGGACAATATATATGTACCAAAGTGTATTCATTATTCAACACAAGTACTTTAAATAAAATATATTCAACATTAAATAAAAGCAGTGATTTAAACTAGATATAGGTTCTTTTAAAGTGAATTGGCTTGTAAAAATGTTCAAGAGTGAATGATAAACTTAAACCAACTTAGAAATAAAATCAAGCAGGAAAGACTTAAATGAAGCTGCAATTTAAAATGAAACGTAGAAGATCAAGTTAAGAAGAAAATAAGAACAAAACCAATTGATAATGAAGTTTGTCTAGTGTGGACTACATCTCTGGGTCCTGCTTCCAAGGGAGTGGCCTCATTATTATTCTCCCCAAAATCGTAATTTCAAAATGCCTCTAAAGGGCCTACTGTAAATGAGCTCTTTGCTGCCAGGAAGTAGCCTCCAAAATGCCACCAAAAGCTCATTTGGTTGCTACAAAATCAAGCTCTGAAAACTCCACTAACTTACAGAAATACATTGGCCAAAAATAAGGCTTAAAGCACTTTCGGAAACATAAATTTTACAACCACAAAGATTTCTGGCTCAATGGAAAATTCATTTTACATATATAGGTGTAGGCTCTGCAACCCCAAGGTAGAGCCCACCGAGGTTGGAGCCCCTTTGTTACAACCATATCATAACATGACATATTGTTGAACTCTCCCGCGACTGATTATATTAACAAACTATATAAATATAGAATATATTAAAACCCCTTTTGTTCTAACCTTAACCTGACAACATTTTTGTATGGTATGTTGTTGCGTAATCTAATTAATCTATAACAAGTTTTTAGTTGGCGATGCATAGTTCAAATCGATTGGCAATATTGTTATACCATATGTTATATATGGTATATTGTTATAATATATAATAATAACCATCTCCAAAAATAACTCAGTGATCATCGAGTTAACTGATCAATCAAACCAAAATATTTAGTGCATGCAAAATAATTTGAGTTCCCTAGTTGTGGTGGAGATTCCAAGGCAATGTAACATCAATTGTAGACTAGTCTTGAGTGTACAGGTGTTGCATTCAGTCAGATGATCAACCTTGAAAATTGCGCAATCCATTTTGGATAAATTCCTAAATAATAGGGGCCTAATTTCTCAAGGAATTATGCAAGGAAATAGGGGCTCAAGCAGAGGCAAAAATTGACTAAGTCTAGGTCAGATCTTCTCAATGAGAAAAGAGATATGTTATTCACCCATAGGTTGTGATCAGTTGACAAAAGAAATTGTAATACATCTCTATTCATCAAATTAGCGCAAGTATGCATAATTTGGGGTTTTTAGCATATTAGTTTCCCCGAGAAATTTATTGTGTGCATGTGTGTTATTTCTTATTGCATGTCTCAAATTTTTGTTCTAAATTGTGAATTAACTTCCGCAAAGAAATATAGTAGGTTTGTGTATTATGATTTTGATTAAAACTTCATGAGAAGTTGCAAATCTACAATATAATTTCTACATTGTAGCAAAGTAGGATTCACATTAGAGCAAGAATTTCTAAGTTGTTTCTCAGGAGAATCGAATTTGAAGTTTAGTGCAGCAGGATCTCTTCAGAGTTGAGAAGATGGCCTTCAATGGATTGAGGCTAGATTATGCCTTGGAAGGCAGCTCTAATTTCATCGCATGGAAAGATCACATGGAGGCAGTATTGGATGACAATGGATTGCTAAAATACATCAAGACAAATGTTGCAAAACCAACGGAATCAAATGCTTAGAACCTTGTTAAGTGGAATAAAGATGTAGCCAAGGTGAGGAGAATAATATTGGAGGGATTACGTGATCACATTGTCTCAAATCTCTACAGGAGAAAAGCTTTGTTCGCAATGTGGAAAGCACTAACAATTTTTTTTCGAGAATAGTAGTGACCACATGAAGCTGATGCTCAAGGATAAACTTGAAAATATCAAGATGCAGAAGAATGACACTATTCCACAATATCTGAGCATGTTCACACAATGTCGTGATGAACTTGGTGGGGTTTGTGTTAATGTTGCAGAATATGATTTGGTAATCCTAGCCCTTCTAGGCCTTCCCAAGAGCTGTCATAACTACCAAGATTCAATGAACAGGAGGGAGAAACTACCAACTTGGGAATGCTTATGGTCTAATTGGGTACAAGAGGAAATAAGGCGAAATACCAGAGATGGGACTTCATCCAAGGGTGAGGATGAAGAAAACTTTGCATTGGTTGGAAAGGGAAAGAAAGGAAAAGGGAATAAATCGGGTGAGGATGAAGAAAACTTTGCTTTGGTTGGAAAGGGAAAGAAATGAAAAGGGAATAAATCTCAAAGTAAACCAGAATCCAACCAAGGGGGAAGAAGAAAGATTTGTCCAAAATTAAATGCTTCCATTGTCATGAATTTAGCCACTATGACACAAAGTGTCCACACAAAAAGACAAGAAAGAAGACCTTAGGAGGAGCAGTAGGTGAAGTCTTGGCTTCACAGTTCAAGCTTGACTTTACCCTTATCGCATGCATGCCCAAAATAGTGATGGGGAGCGTGTGGTACTTAGACTCTAGTGCCTTGTTCCACATGACAAGGTGTAGAGAGTTTTTCAATGACCTAGAAGAGAAATATTTGTAGATGCATAATGAGCTGGAGGATGACGGAAGATACAATGTGACCGGGATTGGTACAATCACCTTTCAGAGGGAGTCAAGCTCCCCTCTCAGGCTCAAGGATGTCATGTTCATTTTGGGCCTAAAGAAAAATATCATCTTTGTTGTAGTTTTGGAAGACCATGGTTATGATGTGATCTTCAACAAAGGAAAGGAATTTTTGAGACACATAGCCACGGGACAGGTGAAGCAGATCAGAGTTTGTTTGAAGAACCTATATAATCTAGAATGTGGAAGACTATGCTACATTAAGCACTAAGGTGGAGAAGGTGTAGGGCCACAATGTCAGTGAAATTTGGCACAAAAGACTTGGCCATTTGCATAATGACACCTTGAATATCATGCAAAAAATAACCACTGACCTCCCTAAAGGAGCACTTGAGCCACATAATTTATGCAAAGCATGTACTTTGGGGAAATACACAAAATCCACATTCCATGATTGAGATAACAAAGCACATGTACTCTTGGAAAGGATCCACTCTGATGTCTGTGGAGCTTTCTTGATAGCCTCCAATGCCAAACATAAATATTTTTCATTTTTATTGATGAATTCTCACGGAAGTGCTGGATCTTCTTCATGCGGAAGAAAGATGATACATTCTCCAAGTTCATAGAATTAAAGGCACCAGTTGAGAAAGAAATCGCCAAGAACGCGAAAGATCTTATAAGTGATAATGGAGGTGAGTACATGTTAAATGAATTCAAAAATTTATGTGTGAAATAACACATTCGACGAGAGTTGATAACAACCCACAACCCATAGTAGAACGGGGTGGTTGAGAGAAAGAACCATAGGACTGCGGGAACAACGAAGGAGATGTTGCATGACCAAGGCCTAACTCTATATTTGTGGGCTGAGGCATGCAACACAACAATCTATTTTCAAAACTAGAGACCTCATTGGATTCTAGGTATAATTACACTGAAGGAGGCTTTCTTGGGGAGAAAGTCGGATGTGTCACACTTCAGGATTTTTGGAGCCTCTATTTACTTCCAAATCTCCAAAGAATCAATGAAGAAGCTTGAGTTGACAAAAAAATTGGGGGTATTTGTGGGTTACACAGAAACTCCCCACAACTACTGTGTGTACTTGCCATCCCTCAGAATGACAGTTGTGCAAAGGGATGTAAAGTTTGATGAGGAGAAAGCAATGCATTGCTCTCTTGAAAGCAAGATTCAGATGCCACCAGAAGAGGAGCTTTTAGCTCCAAAGGATGAGCCTCAAGAAGTTGTGGAGCAGCAAAAAATTTAGGAGAAAAGAGTGGAGACAACCACTTAAGAAGAACCATCCCGAGAAGGCATAAAAAGAACCAGGGAAGTTGAGAGACATGTGTAGGATGCGAGGGAGAATGTGGGTGCTCCTTCAAATTTGCCTAGGTAGAGAAGGTGACCTGATCGATACTCTAGCTAGATGGCTTTAATGAATGAGCTTGTAGATACTAAGCCATCCTCTTTCAAGGAAGCAATAGAGAAACCTATATGGGTTGATGCAATGGTGGAAGAATACAAATCCATTGAAAAGAACAATGTTTGGGAAGTGGTCCCAAGACCAACAGATAAATTAATAGTGGGTTCAAGATGGATTTTCAAGGTAAGACAAAAGCATAAAGAAGCATAAGGTAAGATTTGTGGCCAAGGGGTACTCTCAAGTTGAGGGAATTGACTATGAGGAGACGTTTCCTCCTATAGCAAGGTAGTCATCCATTAGATCAATTCTTGCATTGGTTGCACATATGAGGTGGAAGATCCACCATATGGATGTAAAAACAACATTTCTCAATGGGGTTATTGAGGAGGAGGTGTACATTGAGCAACCAGAAGGTTTTGAGACATTTGATTGGGAGTCTCATGTATGCAAACTCAAGCTATCATGGTACAGTCTCAAACAATCACCCCATGCTTGGTACACTAGGATCGATAGCTATCTCATCGGTTTGGGCTTCCCCAAAAGTGAAGCAGATTGAAACTTATATCATATCTTGGTAGAAGGTAAATTGCTTATTATTGTCTCATATGTTGATGATTTAATTTTAACTGGTGATGAGAAACTAATTAGATCTTGCAAGGAGGACCTTGCAAGAGAATTTGAAATGAAGGACATGGGTCTCATGCACTACTTCCTCAGGTTGGAAGTATGGCAAGGAAATGGGGAACTATTTGTATCTCAAGGAAGGTATGCAAATGAGATTCTAAAAATATTATGCATGGAGAGTTGCAAACACATGGAGACACCTCTACCGACCAATTGGAGGAAGGAGGATGCCACTTCAGGTGAGGAAGTGGATGCTACCATTTATCTGGATCTAGTGGGTTCACTAATGTATCTTGTTAAGACACGACCAAATATGTGTTATGCAGTCAACCAACTGAGCCAAGCTATGGTTAAGACAACCAAATTATTTTAGAAGGCAACTAAGCATGTTTTACGGTACCTCAGAGGCATTACCTAGTTTGGAATATGGCACATAGAGATAAAGGGAGTGAAACTACGTGGCTTCATAGATTTAGATTGGGTGGGAAGTCCATCAGACCGAAATAGTACATCAGGTGGAATTTTCAGTGTTGGGTCCATAATTGTTTCCTGGTATAGTAGGAAGGGAAGATCAGTGGCACTCATCTCGACAGAAGTAGAATACATTGCTACAAGTCAAGCAACATGTGAGGTGATCTGGATTAGAAAGATACTTGTTGGACTGTTTGGTCAGATGATGGATCCAACTGTGATAATCAAAGTTGCATCAAGATCTTTGACCCAAACTTATGCAGGAACACAACATATTGTAGATATAAACATAAACACAGATATGCAACAAAAATAAAACTTCATTTCATTAATATCAAGAACTGAAATATGCTTACATACAGAATAGAAATAAATTAGCTCGGGTGAAAGATATGTCGTGGCTACATGCCTCTGAGCTATGTTACAATTAGGCTCAAAGGCCTATTTATTATTGAGAAACATTGGAAAATCCTAAACAACCAAAAACCTAACCTTAGGAGATGAAGTGCCAAAACTATGGGCCCCGTTGGGGTAAATTGGTACATCAATTTCTCGGGGTTGTAACTTTGGCATACGATCTTCGTTTGATGCGCAAGATACCTTGTTAGAAAGCTCTATCCGAGGAATACAAATTTCGGCTGCAAATTCCAATCAAAAACTCATGTTTTCCCATTTTCTAAAAAAAATGTCATTCAGGGCCTCAAAACAACGCCCTAAGTTTAGGACTCGAAAAACTGCCAAAAATATTAAACTGTGTTACAATTAAGGAAACTGAAACAATTAAAGAAACAATGGTGGGGGTCCAGGTGGAATAGGTGGGTGGCCACCAATATCCACCTGGATCAGTCCTGGCCCCTTAGGAAGCAGTGGTCCCCATTGCGTTGAGTGCCTCCATGAGATGGGGGAACTTCTGCTGAACTTGTTCCCTGGTGAGCCACTTGCCTTGGTGTAGGAGTTGGCCAACTTTGATAACCGATACATTGGGATCTTCTGTTAACCGTGTTCTTGATATGTGTGTCCATGACCCTATCAGTTATGGCCTATTCGATGCATCTTGGGTTGAGCTATGTTGGTGTCAAGTGATCAACAATGTTTGATGTGTCCAACAATGGGGGAAAGTATGGCAGCAACTGGTCCACATTGAATACTGGGTGCAGGCGAAGGAATGGTGGAATTTTGAACTCTAAATAATTGGGCCCCATAACCTTAGTGATGGTTTAAGGCCCATATCAGAGTGGTCGAAGCTTATGATAGGCCCCACTGAGGCGCTCCTTCGGAAAATGTAACAAAACTTTGTTGCCCACCTGAAACTTGTGTGGCACCCAATGCTGGTCATGACACTATTTGTACTTAGAATTTATTATGCTTAATATGTCATGGACCTACTGGCGAATTTTCAGAATGCATTCAATAAAGCTGTTAGCTCTGTCGGCTTCAAAATGGATATGAGTCGAATCTGCCTGAGTAGCTGCAAGTGGTATGGCAATATCAATGGGACATCGTGGTTGGAATCCCAGTGCCACCTGAAAGGGGTTGTGTCCAGTGGAGCAGTGGAGATCTATATTGTAGTTATGCTGGACATAGGGGAGGATTTCATCCCATGTGTGTGGATGCTTCAAGTTGTACATGCACAGGATATGCATGATCATCCTGTTGATGACCTATGTTTGGCCATCAATTTGGGGGTGGAAGTTGTGGACTTAATGAGCTTGGTATTTAACAATGACCAAAGGTTTGAAAAGAATGCACTTAGGAACTTGCTGTCCCGATCTGAGATAATGGATTGTGGGATCCCAAAGTGTAACCATACTCGTTCAAAGAAGAGTTTGGTAGTGGCTTCTGCTGTGATACTCTTCTTGCAGGCCGCTAGAATGGCCATTTTTTCGATGACCATGAAAACAAAGTCATTGGCATGCTTAGTAGAATGAAGTACTGACATGTAATCCATGGAGATTGATTTCTAGGGCTGACTAGGAGTAGGAAAAGGAGTATACATGCCTTGCTTCTTGATTGTAGGTTTGGAAATGGCGCAAACAGTGCAGGATCTGATGTACTTTCCAAAATCCTATCGAAGGTTTGGCCAATAAAAATACTCCTGCAACACTACCACTATCTTTTCTATCCCAAAAAGTCCACCTACTTGACTATAGTGAGCCTCCCAAATCATCTTGGCACACTTGCTTGAAGGAACACAAAGGTGTCCTAGGTGGCATAATAGTGCTTCATGGAGGTGAAAGTCTGGAACTTGCTTACCTTCCAGGAGCATATGATATGTGGTGCCGAATTCTGGATCACTCTTGTAAAGATGTGGCCATTCCGAAGCCTCATTTCCATGAGAGTTGAGCACCGTGGTCAGCGCCATGAACAACAGTCAGCTGAGGAAGTCTGCAACATTATTGGTGCTTCCCTTCTTGCACTTAATGTTCAAATGTAACTGTTGCAGGTATGTGGACCATTTCTAATGGCGATCATTCCACAACTTTCCTTGTGTTTGTATGAACTACAGGGATCGGTGGTCTGTGTGGATGATCGTTTCCCTCCCCATAATGTAATGCTTCCATTGTGGACAAGCCTACACAATGGAATACATATCTTTATCATAGGTGGGACACTTCCAAACTGTGTCTGAAAGTGTCTCACTGTGATATGCCACTGGATGTCCCTACTAAGTAAGAACCGCAAAAATAGCATAGTCAGAGGCATTTGTCTCAATCTCAAATGGTTGTTGTAGGTTTGGTAATGTGAGCACTGGTGCAGAGTAGAGGTGATGCTTCAACTTGGCAAACACCTTATGTTGGGATTTAGACCAAAATAAATTTTCTTTCGATCCACCCTTCGTGACTTGGCTCAAAGGCCAAGTGATATGAGAGAACCCCAACATGAACTTGTGGTAGAAGTTGGCAAGACCCAAAAAGTTGCAGAGATTTGTTAGAGTGGTTGGGGCTGGCCAATCCTGAATACCTTTTATCTTGGCTAGGTCCACATGCACACCCCGCTCATTAATGATGTACCCCAGATATTGAACATGAGTCATACCAAAAGTGCATTTCTCCAAATTTGCACACAATTTGTGTTGTCGCAGGGTTTTGAGGACCTGTCGAATATGGTGGAGGTGCTCTTACCAACTATGGATGAAGATCAATATGTCGTCCAAATACACTATCGCAGATGAGTTGGTGAAGGGACACAAGATTTCATCCATCAACCTCATGAAGGTTGCGGGGGCATTCACCAAACCGAAAGGCATGACCAACCATTTGAAAAGGCCTTCCTTGGATTTGAAGGAAGTCTTCCACACATCAGAGGGTTCAATTAGTACCTGGTGATAACCAAACTTCAAGTCAATCGTGCTGAAATATTTAGCCCCCTTGAGCTGGTCTAGAAGGTCATCAATCTGTGGGATTGTATACCTATTACAAACAATGATCTTATTTAGTGCTCGATAGTCAATATAGAGTCTCCAAGTCCCGTCCTTCTTCTATACCAACACAATTGGGCTTCTACAGGGTGATGAACTTGGCCTGATGTTCCCTTTCTGCAACAACTCTTGAATATGCCTCTTCATTTCATCGTTCTCCAAAATAGAGTGTCGATAGATCGAATTTTTGGGTAGTGGCGCGCCCAGGGTTAGATCGATAGAGTGCTTGACCTAATAGTGTAGGGGTACCCCTATGGATGAGGTGAATATGTCCCTGTACTCCTCCACGAACTTGTATATGTTATTTCCGTGTGAAGGAGTTTTATATGGAGGCCGTGGATGTGGCCACAATCCTCTTCTTGCCCTGAGGGAAAATCATAAGGAAGAAAAATTTCCCGGTCTGGGAAATGATCTTACTGCATTGCTTCGTAGAGATCAAAGAGATGGCAGTAGGTGGTGCTAACTCCAGTATCCTGTATAACTTATTGCCCAAAGAAATAAAAACATTTCGAGGCCTAGACTCATACATATCATGATGCTTCCAAAAGTAGCGTTGGCCTTATAATACATCACAAAATTCAAGAGGAGAAACATCACATAGTACCTCATCTTTGAAGGGCTTGATGCTGTAGGGAAGGCGACATTGCTGGATGACACAAAGATATTGCCCTTGTTGAAGGCACCTGATGGTGTACGACTACGAGTGTGGTGTAGTCGGTAGGCCCAACTGCTTCATGATCTCTGCTGATATGAGGTTCTTTTGACTTCCATTGTCGACAATGAACTGCAATGAAGAACCCTTCACCCACATCTGTGAATGGAAGAGCCACTTCCCCTCCTATGGATCTTTGGGCTCAATCTTCTGGATCTTGGTGGTGGAAACAATGGCACTAGGCTCTGCATATATATTATGCTTGCCTTTGTCATTCCCCTTGTAGGGTTTTGACTCAGAGTTGGAACATGCATTTGACTCTAAAGCCTTCATCTCGGCCACTAGGGACTGCTTGGCTCGACACTCATTTGTGTTGTGAGTTGGCTTGTTATGGAGCTCACACCACTTTCCTGTGTCCTTCTTATCTTTGTGGTGTTTTTTTTGCTTGCAAATTTGACGGGTTGTCCTTGGTCACCTCGCCTTGGATTTATCTTTTATTCTGCAGTTTGGGGGCACCTTTCTCTTGCTGTAGATTCGTAGATCCAAAGTATCTCTTTTTTTGTTTAAACTTCTACTCGATCTTGACATCATATCAGTAGGCATCACCAAGCGAAGAGATGTCTAGGAACTCCATCTCATCCTGGATATATTTATGTAGACAACCGCGATACTTGAGTAGTAGATGCTGCTTAGAATCCTTGATACATAACTTTGTGCTAAGGGTGTGAAAAGTATTTTTGAACTTTGGCATGTCTTGGTCCCTTCCCTGCTGCACTATGCTCCACTTTATGTACTTGTCTTCATAGCTCCCGAAAAAGTAATACTGCTCCTTGATGGCGTCTCAAAAAGAGTTCCAGGTGGGTGCGGCTAAAAACAATGAGGGTTCCCTCTCGTCCTTCTGCTTGCAGTAGGTTTCCCACTGGTCCTTGATGTGGGGGGCCAGCTTTGAGGAGTGAAAAAGTAATCTTTTCCATGTTGGAAAAATTGTGAACTGAAAAATAACCTTCCAACAGATTTAACCATCTATCTACAACATATAGATCTATTTGGCCTTCAAATATGGGAATGTCAAAGTTGACTTGTACCTTGAAGGGAGTGGTGCCTCCAGAGTGGCTGTTGGATGAAGATATGTCACGTGTGGGCATCCATTGAAGGATGTGGGAAAAGTTGTCCATCATCGCGTTGCTTTGTCGCTCGAGGGTTTCTTCGAGAATTTTTTTGAAGGGATCCCCTGTTCCCTTGTCTTTCTTTTCTTCCGCAATAGGATGCTGTCGGGGTTTGTGAGGCTGGTCTTGCAAAGCTTCAACTAGTTCAAGCCCTAACTCCTTATAGCCTGACCTTGTTGGGGACATGCAAAGAAAAATAGAGAAAGAGCAGACCGCTTTGATACCATTGATCCAAACTTATGTAGGAACACAAAAAAATACATATATAAACATAAACAAAGAGATGCAATAGAAATAAAACCTCATTTCATTAATATCAAGAATTGAAATATGCTTACATACAAAATGGATATAAACTAGCTTGGGTGATGGTAGCTTATCTCTAAGAAGATATGTGGTAGCTACATGCCTCTGAATTGTGCTACAATTAGGCTCAAAGGCCTATTTTTTATTTAGAAACAATGGAAAACCCTAAACATCCAAAAGCCTAACCCTAGGAGATGAAGTGCCAAAACTATGGGACCCGTTGGGGTAAATTGGTACATCAATTTCCCGGGGTCCTAACTTTGGACTATGATCTCCATTTGGTGCGCATGATACCTCATTAAAAAGTGACTCATGTTTTCTCGTTAACTAAAAAAAATGTCATTTAGGGCCTCAAAATGGCTCTAGAAGTTCAGGACCTGAAAAACTGCCAAAAATAGTAAACTGTGCTACAATTAAGGAAACTGAAAAACTGGAAGAAAAAATGGTGGGGGTCCAAGTGGAATAGGCGGGTGGTCACCAATATTCAGCTAGATCACTATATGATAATCCCATGTTTCATGATCGATCCAAACATATAGATATCTGATATGACCATTTACGGGACTATGTTCAAAGGCAGATATTGTTGCTACACTACATTCTGATAGAAGAACAAGATACTGACATTTTGACAAAGGCTTTGCCAAGAGGGAAGTTCTAGTTCCAAAGGTGTAAGATAGGGGTGGTTGATAATCCCTTTCTTGCTGAGAGGGAGTGTTGAAAAATGTAGCAAGAAATTCTCAATTTGATTTTTCCTTGATTAAATTGAGAAAATTTGAATTTCCACATTAGCAGACAACTTGGATGCAGTTAACTTGTATGACATGGCTTGTGTCACCCAATTTACTCAATAAATTCAAGTTGGAGGAGTTAGAGTTCAGTTAAGCATGTGTGATTTCTAATTTGTAGCAATCAAGGTTAGTTATCTCAAGTTGTTTTCAATTAAACTAGTTCTAACTATTGGAGGAACTAGTGGAAGGTCAGTTGTATAGTGGGACTTTAGTCAAACTCAGTGATCATCCAGTTAACTGATCAATCAACCCAAAATATCTAGTGCATGCAAATAATTTGAATTCCCTAGTTGTGGTGGAGATTCCAAGGTAGTGTAATATTAGTTGTACACTAGTCTTGAGTGTATAAGTGTTGCATGCAATCAAATGATCAACCTTAGGAATTACACAATCCATTTTGGAGAAATTCCTAAATAATAGGGTCCCAATTTCTCAAGGAATTACGCAGGAAATAGGGGCTCAAGTAGAGGCAAAAATCGACTAAGTTTGGTTCAGAGCTTCTGAGTGAGAAAAGAGATAGGTTATTCACTTGCAGGTTGTGCTCAATTGAGAAAAGCGATTGTAATACATCTCTATTCATCAGATCAATCGAAGCATGCATTGGGGTTTTTAGCAGATTTCTTTCCCCAACAAAAATATTGTGTGCATGTGTGTTATTTCTTATTGCATGTCTATTTTTTTGTTCTAAATTGTGAATTAACTTTCGCAAAGCAGTAGAGTAGGTTTGTGTCTTGCGATTTTGATTGAAAATTCATGAGCATGTTCAAATCTACACCATAATTTCTACATTTAATTGTTGGTTACCATACCATATATATCATTACAAACTTACCAACCAATAAATATATATGACCCATGCGTATTTTTGTTGGACGGAGAATTTGGTCACAAGGAGGTCATTAACCAATTTAGCAGTTGGTTATAACATATACTAATGAGAAATGTGCCCATGGTAAAACAAGGCCAACACTTGTGGTTCATTGGTGAAGCCATCCGCCTTGTAACCTGGAAGTCACACGTTCGCACCTCTTTTGATTCCAATTGATTTAAAATTATTTTTGACCAACGAAATAGAGCCACGTGGCACCTTTCCATATGGATACATGTTGCCCGTTCATTAGGCTACATGTCGCCCATCCAGTGGGCCACGCGTTGATACCATACCTTTCCACATCATGTGCCACTAGTTAGCCAAGCCACATCGACTACCACATGTCAAGATTTGATTCACCCAAATCATTAGTCTGTACATGCTATGCACCAACTCCAGGGTGTGCCACATGTCACCTTTTGACTTTTGACTTTTTGTCCATTATTTCAAAACTTCAAACTATGATATCTTTCACATACATACTCAAATCAACATGATTCAAGTTGCATTGGAATTGTCTTGTCGAGATCTTCGACATCGCACTATTTCCATGAAATTTTGGAGACTTTGAATTTTATGCCTTTTTAGGATCCTCCTGGATCAGTCCTCCCGGATCAATCCTCCCCATTGAGAGGCTTTTGGACCTCCAAAAGGTTATTACTCAAATACTAAGTGTGTGATATTCTCCCCCACTTGTCCTATGCCTATCCACCCTGCCCTGTGCACCTATCTCATCACAATCACTTGTATAATAACCATGACAATTGAAAACATATGGTTAGTCGTTCTCATTTTTCACATCTTTCTACATGTGTTACTTCAACCTGTCCATGTACAAAACATTAGTAGTATTAACAAATACAAAGATGATAATAACAACGAACTAACATGTTTGATCCTCTTGACAGGTTCCCATGAAAAATTTCCATGCTCCAGAACACCTACTTTGTCCACCTTTGTAGATATGAGTGAAAAGGTGTTTCTCATGTTCACGAGCCTCTTTAACTACCCTACGGTTATGTGATGTCCCTTAGCTTAATGATTTGATTGTAATTAAATGTGTATAGGTTTATTTTGATTAAGTATGCTATAATGAAAGACATGAACATTTTAAATTATTAGTGATTATTATTGATGATAACTAGTTTTAAAGTTGTAATTATGTTTTATTTTGAGAATAAACTAAATATGGGAAATTAATGGTTGAGTACAAATGGATGAAAGAGGAAAAGGTTGCGATTTAATTATGGAAAAGTTATTATTATTATCTATCAATAAGTCGTAGGCATATAATCTGGGTGATTAGATTTAATTAATAAATTATGATATCGGCCAATGAAATGTTTTAAAAAAAATAGAGAGTTGTCCTCAAGAGTGGGAACCATGAGTTCATTAATGAGAAGACAACTGCCTACCACCTGTTGGGGAGGTGGAGGAAGTTATTAACCACCAAAAGTGTGGTAGATGGATAATATGTGTGTTTTTACTTGCTTTTGTCTTGGAGAGACTTAAGAGAAGCAAAAATTTACAGATAGAAAAAGAAAGTTGCAGTCATGGTTTGCTTGGAGGGGCACCATCAGAGGCTATGTCAAGGTTGGGAGTAGCTAAGTATTTAACTATCAATTTCCCAGATATTTGTTCAAGTCTATATTTTTGTTTGTATTATTTATTTGTTTGCTCATGAAAGGAAAATGTTTAGAATTACTTATTTTCCAGAATTACTTAATCTTGTTGTGTACAATGAATGTAAAATATTGCAGAAAGTTTTGATTTCTGAAAATATACAAGTAAGAAAAAATTTTGTTTTACTTTTCTACAATTTAGTTGTTAAAATAAATGGCAAAGTAGAGAGAAGAAATGTCTAGAATGTTATTAATGAAACCTACAAATAGAAAGGACTATAAATGCATATTAGTTATGCAAAGTTTAAATTCCATGATTGAAGTATGGGTATATTGTACACGATATATATATATATATATATATATATATATATATATATATATATATATATATATATATATATATATATATATATATATATATATATATATATGAGCAATGTGAACAAAAGAAGTAGAGCAATAGAATGTTACTCTTTTCATAAGAAAACCCAAACTTATAGTTCATAAACAAATACAAATAACGAGTCACACAATTTGATGAATTTATGAAGGAAAGAAAAGAACGTTACAAGAAAAAGAACTATCTAATACTGTTGAGTAGTTTTTACACATAAAGAATAAACTCCATACAATTATAAAGAGTAGAAAGACTAAGAAAAAACCTTATACAAATTATTATTTGTATATGAAGATTCGGAAAAAAATAATGCTGAGAACATATCAAATTCTAGAATGAAGTATTCACAAGAAAATTTATGAAGAATTATTTAATTTAAAAAAAATTAAGTCTTCACGAACATAGTTCGGAAAATATTGTTCTAGAGGATTTTGGAAAAATCCTCCAAGGAAATTAAAGAGAAATAAAAATTTTAGTACAACTGAGGCAATATGCCTCTAAGGTGCTTCCAATATAGGAAGGGACACAAAAATGATATCATCTCCAAAATACAATACAATCAAACTAAAACATTGGTGCAAACATCATGAGCTCAAGAAATAAAAGCCAAACAACCGACCTAGAATAAAAGAGCTTGGTAAGTGTTGGATGATATTTATGTTTGGAAATTACTGGGGGGGGGGGGTGAATCAGTAATTTTAAACTTTATTTTTTTGCTCAACTTAATTTTCCTTTTATGCAACTCATGATTTATGTATATATTCAATTATTAATGGTTTCCTTTTGCACTTATCAGAGAGAGACATTTGCAGATATACTTGTTCAGAACTCAATAGCATTCACATAATATTCAAGAAACAACACATGGAGACACCATATATAAGTGGAAACCCATAAGGGAGAAAACTACGAATTTTTGGTTGAAATTGATGTGAAGGCAAGATTCTACTTCCTCATTACATCAAGTTTTTATAGGCTCCAACCTACAAGAGGCTCCTACCTCAAAGGAAGCTCCAACTCCGACAAATTTCCAAAGGCTACAACCCAGAGGAAGCTCCTACCTCAACAGGCTACAACCTATTCTTTATCAAGCTACAACTTGAAAAGAGGCTGCAATATCTCAATCACAATACCAAGTCAAGCGTTTTGGTTACTTGATATGAATTTCTGCTATCAAGTCTATTGCACATCTTCTCAGCTTCTCCTCTTCAATTATGTTCCTCTTCCACTACTCTCATACAAACTGCTTAACATCAAAAGTTCTCTTTCCATTCAATGATGTATATTTTAGAAGCATGGCTTGTTAATTGTTTGTATTCTCTACATGAATATGAAATGAGAAGTTGTCTCTTCCAAAATTGTTCACAATCTGTCTCTTAATTTTCAATGCTACAAATTAGAATTTTTTAATATGAAATAAAGTTGCAATAAAATGGACCAACAACAATGGTTGTATAAGACAAATCTTGAAACTTCTTAGTTTGTATTGGTTACATTTTCTAGATTTGTACCAACTACTTTTTAATGATTAATAAAAGTATACATTTTCCAAACAACTATGTCATTAGCCATTTTCCAATTCAATAAACATATTTATCAATATTTTAGTCTTTGCACTTAACATCACTTTCAACCTTTGCATTCCAAGCAATACTGCAACAATGAAATCAACACTAATCAACCAACTTAATGATATCAAGTTTCCTTAACATGACCATTTGACATCAATTCCAACATTACCAACATTCTCCCCCTTTGGCATTGATGACAACACAACTATTCCATCTCTTCTTTTGCCTCCATCTTCCTCTTCTTACCTCCCCCTTTGACATAAATGGAAAGAGTGGTCATGACCAATCAAACTATGAGTTCCATGCCAAAAGGAAACTCTGTAACTCTGCATGCAATAGGTAAAAAATCTGCAAGTATGAATATTGCTCCAATATGTATATGGTTTTTCTATATGTGAGACAATTGGTTCAGAACCCATTCTTTCCAACACTTCTTCTAGCTGAAAGAGAATGTCTAGCAAGCACGTATGTCCCAAGATTAGTTGGCACCAATGACTACCAACACATGTGGCATATAGATAATGTTACATGTTTACCCATGTTAGCTTAATTAATAAAGATGTTGCTCATGTCTCTATGGAACCTTCAATGCTGGGCTTAATTAATAAAGATTATGTTCATGGATATACATACATATAACATCTCTTGAATAATATATATATATACAAATTACACAAATCTTGTATATATCTATTCTCTTCATTCAAATCTTGAATACCAACATATAATTAATCCCTATCGATAGAATACCATATATGAATAATGGTTGTCGATAGTCGATATTCTAGTCAATAGTCGATATTCATATATAATGGAGTACATGATCGATAGTGGACATATATAATGCTCAACGGTGGTCAATAATGGAGTACAAATCGGTAGACATTGATATAATGTTGGACAATGGTCAATAATGGAGTACATGTTGGTCGACATTGATATAATGCTGATCGATAATCAATATTCATATATAATGGAGTACATGTTGGTCGATAGTTGACATATATAATGTTGGACATTGGTCGATATGCTGATAAATGATATTATTCACCCACCAAACATGATATATTAATGTCGTACATGATGTATTAACGCCATCCATTAAATTAATATAATGCCACCACATATTCTCATTGTTGGAATCCATATTAGTGCTTGAGAAATACATTGAGACTGTACATTAATTCAACGTTGTCTATCTCATTACAATTCACATGAACAAATATTCAATATTTCTACTTTGACGCTGCTAGGGCACAAAACTCTAATACCGACTTAATGTTGCATAATTTCATTAAGACACTGCTACACATCGTATTACACATAGCTGGTATTCGATAATCGTTATCCAGGAATGTTAAGCTCCTCTTATTCGTCGTTGTCCTCTGATATCAAATCTTCATCGTTAGGCAAATCCCCTTAGATGAAATCATTTCTAAGAGATTTTGTGTTGGAGGAATCGTTGAACAAGTCTTTGTTTTGGATTTTTTGATCTTTAATTACCCAATGTGAGAATGATTCGATAGAGAAACTGATGATTAGCATGTTCTTGTTCTTAGTTGACACTGCATTACTCCTAGTTTTCACTTGTTTTCATGGTTGAGAGGAATAACCTTTGCTTCAACAAAATAAAGCCGATCGACACTGCATTAATGAACTGTATATGCTGCATTTGATGGGCGCTGTATATTTTAACACACAATGTGTAACACTGTCCATCGTACAACATTGTTCAATAACCTACACCCCTGGGCTTATGCAACCTCTTTCTCTACCTTCCCACGTGTTGAAGTATCTGATAGCTATTGTGGGGCTGAGGGATAGCGATAGTAGGTCTCACTGGTCCAACCTTGCATTCAATATCAAGTTCTCCGGGTCGAATGTTCATTTCCGGTGTTTTAGGGACGATTGAGCATCCAATGTGTAATGCTGTAACATCCAATGTCCGCTTTCCATGTTTCAGGGTCGTTTTCCATTCAACGTGTAACACTCTAACAATATCCATTCAATGTGAAAACACTATTCAGTGTCCATTCAATGTGTAAACGCTATTCGATATCCATTCAATGTGTAACACTCCATTCAATGTATAACACTCTAATTTATTCAATGATGGGGCTTATAATTAATGCTGGAGCATGTATCGTTTTTTCCTCTATCAACGTCCTTCCTTATGTTATCAACACTATAACTATCATTTTGCCTTATGTTATCAACACTATAACTATCATTTTGCCTCTTCCAATGCTATCATGATTTTAACATTGCATTCCAAGCATGAGGGAATATACACTATCCATTCAACCATATGCATCATTAGAATAATATTGACACCATCATTATAATAGTCCCATTGTAATAATAACACTCTGTCAAGAATAATGATACTAAGAATAATGCTGATCCAAACGAGTCAATGTCAATGTTATTCATAAATTTTCCAGTCGTTATTCAAAATAATATCAAAATTATTCATAAATATGTTTCATGAATGTTTTTGCAATGTTCATAAAGAGATTCCAATATCCACGAGTCAATGTCAATGTTATTCATAAATTTTCCAGTCGTTATTCAAAATAATATCAAAATTATTCATAAATATGTTTCATGAATGTTTTTGCAATGTTCATAAAGAGATTCCAATATCCTTCATAAGGATTTCCTATTGTATTGAGGAGGCCACAATAGGTATGCCATTTACAATGTGTAGACTAATTATAATATAGCTCATTATATATTAAATTATACTTATCATGTGTCATATTATGATTGACCATTTGCAACAATAACGTATTTATGTTGGGGCTGTCCATATTCATTATCCTTCTGTGTCCTGCCATCCTGCTCCCATTCTGTCTCCTGCCATTATGTACCTGCCATTATTACATTTCTGACCACATAGTCATTACTTCTTCCTTATGTTACCTTTTCTTCAACAATTAATTCTTTCCATTACATATGTGAATTACTTTGAACGCTCAATTCTCTTTGGGCTGCCATTTTCATCCTGGTGCTTACTCTAAGTTTTCTTGAACTCTTAGGGATCTCCCTTTTTCTTTGAAGGTTTTTAATGCATGCAATTAATCAATGGTAGTGATACCCCTTTCAATGGCATGCAATGGTACCCTTTTGTTCAACAATTTGTTGTTCTTGAAATTTTCTTAGTATTGAATGCCAAAAAAATTCATCTCAATGACTGTAGAGAATAGATTCGGTAATACAGTGGATTTGAATGTCTGTTCATTTGCTTGCTACGAGATATATGGTTTTTATTTTTTGCATCTTGTATAGATATGGAAAATTCCCTCTTTGTATGATTGAATTTCTTCTTCTGTGAATTTATTAATGAATTGGTTCTTCATTCAAATTGTTCGATGTAGGAATTTGTTCTTCTTTAACTATGATGTTGATGGTTTTAAAATATTTACTTTATAATCTCAATTTAACTCTTCTTACACTTCAAATATATAGCATTAATACCATCCAAATATTTATGGTCATATAAATAGAGTTGAAGGATTTGGAGAAATCGTCGTGATGCAATGTAATGTAGCACTGTAGCTTAATCACATGTTGGCTTTCTGATTGCAGAAATTGACGGGCCTCCAAATTAGACATAAATTAAGGCCCATCTGGCCATCCTTCAACACATTAAACCTCTCTTTTCACATTAGATAATGTATTTTTAACTTTAATATGTTCATTAGGAAGGTTTATGGATAATTGCATATTTGTGCCTAATATTATTTATTTTTGTGGACTATTGTGAGAATATTGAGTAGATTATGAAGATTTGGAGGAGGAGATAATTTAGGGACATGCTCCCTACTACATGAGGATTAATATTGAATAATAAATCAACAAGATATCATGAAATCATACACAAATTATGGAGCTCCAATGATTGAGAAAATCTAGGAATGTGTTCCTTGTCATTTAATGTAGATTCCTAGTGTTGGGAACCAGATCCATTATTTGAGGGACTTTGGAGGGGAAAGCTTCCTCATTTCATGGGGAATGCTTCCTAATCATTTTTTATAAGTACCAAGTTGAATTTTCCTCTAAGGGTTGATTTTTCTTAGTCTTCTTGTGGAGAACACTTGTATTTTTGCAACTCCACTTTCATTTCTTGCAGGGATGTAATTGTATTGATGGAAATAATAAAGATTGGTACTATTTTCACCTTCTAAATATTGGTCTCATTCATAGGAATCCGAGTTTCCTTGGGCTTGGCCATCCCAGGAGCCTCAAAAACCTTTTGTATAAGTTGCTTTTCTTCTTTTCACTTCTTATTCACATGCATCTCTTGTTCTTGATTTTTTCTATTTCTGCATTTAGTATTGAGGATTTCTTGTTGTAGGATTTGGTTAAATGGTTGAAGTAAGTTCTTTTGCAGGATCAAAAACATGATTTCATCCTTAGAACAACTTTGGAAGGTCATATTAATCATTGAACTACTTGGATTAGTTTGCTTATTCCCAAATCTAAATTTTTGGAAATCCCTTGTGGCAAATAGTAGTAATTTTCTGCTATTTTTTAGAACATGCTAATGATATTCAATTGAGTTTATTCCACTTTCATTATATCATAAAAACATTTAGTTTAATGAAAAAATTTACCCCATTGCATTTTCACTTTATTAGGTTATGCATTTGATAGATTAACTAGCTCACTAGTTCTCAAATTTCTAGATTTTAGACTAGTATTTTTCTGCTATTTTTTTGCATGTCTTAACAGAGGTATTTTGAGTGATTCCACTTGGAGTGGAGACCTAAGACATCATATTAAATAAAAAAAATTGTCCCATCCAATTTGGATTTTATTTACTTTGTCATTCGGTGAATTATATCTTCATGTAGCAAATTTGTAACTGCCTGTAACTTCTTGTAGCAGTTTGTAACTTCCTATAGTGGCTTCCTGTAGCACTCTTCCAACATGTATATACTTTCCCAGATTTGCTCAAAAATATTGGTTTGTTTCCCTTAGGGTTGAATCATAACCCTTAGGCTCTAAATCAATGGTTGAGGAGGAATAAACACCACTTAGGACTTTCCCTTTTACCCCTGCAAAACATCTCAACAATTTTGGTTAATGGACATATTTATGAATTGGATAATACAATAATGATTTTCTTGATTTCCACATCCAATGAACTCTGTCAATGGATCTAAACTCTTTGAAATGTAATGATTGATATTTAATTCATGATATTTTCTTTATGCAATTATAATAGGTTTGCTTTCCTTGTATTTTCTTTCCCGTAATAGGTTAAGGTTTCCATTTCGAGCATTTCCATTTCTGCAATTAGTTTAGGATTTGATTACATTCACTCCATTACATCATGACAGTGAAGGAATGACACATTGTATACTGCACATATAGTGCCAATACCTCTTAAGTTTGTATGAATCTAGGTTGATAATTAAATTTGGTGCCTTGGGAGTTGCAACATTCTTGTCGCAATATTGAGGATCATTAGAAACATTTTCATAATTTTCTTCAGTAACAATTTTTTGCAATCATAAAAGGATCTATGCATGAAATGATCCTTTGCAACAATTTGTACTTGATCATATATTGAGATAGATTTCTTCATATGAAAGTTGCAAATAGTATGGTTCAGATGTCGATCTCATGATGCTACATGATGAAGAATTATGGAAACTCAACATAAAGATGAATAAAATCTGTTTCTCTAGACTTGATGGTAGCATCTTTGTTTTTGATTTCACATATATATGTTTAAAGATATCTCAGTTTTGCTTTCTTCATAGATCAAAGGTCAGCTGAATACATGAGATTTATAAAATACATTGATATAGCCCATATACATGTTTAGATTTATGAGAAGCTGAAGAATTTTGAGAAAATTATGACGATGCCAATATAAGGTTCACTGAGCTAGACTCATCTTCGACATGTTTATACCAGATAAGAAAATGTATAACATGATTATGTTCATTAATAATATTTACTTACGTGCTTATATACATTATATGTACATTTTCATAAAACTTTATATTAAAGAATGAACCTTTGCAATATGAACCTGATTGAAGTTGCTTTGCTCATGAGGAAGATGACTTGATCTCACAATTTGACGATAGTTCTTTGTTCTTGCTACTTCTTGATTGCTTCAAATTCTTGATATAATTATATGCTTCTTGTTTCTCTTCTTTACACATTCCTTCTCCTATGATCTCCCCCTTAGACGTTCTCTCAATTTTATATTTTATATAACATTTTAGGTTCTACTTTTGAAGTCAAATTAGTGAAAATAATTTGTATGAACTATCCCTAACTTGTTTCTTAGATATTCAAATGGTTCTCTAGAAAAAGGCTTTGTAAATATATATGATATTTGTTCTTTTGTGGGTATGTACTCCATTTTCACTGTTTGCTTAGCTACTTGTTGTCTGAGAAAGTGGTACTTTATAGGGATATGTTTAGTCTTTGAATGAAGCACAATATTTTTCGAAATTCTTATTGCACTCGTATTGTCGCATTTAATAGATATAGGTTCTCTGAAATTTACCTTCATCTATTGCAAAGTTTGTTTGATCCACAACACTTATGTGAAACAAGCAACAACTACCATGTATTTGACTTTTGTTGTAGATAGAGAAACTTATGTTTGTTTCTTGCTTAACCATGCAACCAGAGACTCTCCTAAGTAGAATGCACCACCACTTGTACTTTTTCTGTCATCCACACAACTGGCCCAGTCCGCATCTGTGTATGCTGTCAATGTAAATTCCTTCCCTTTTGGGTACCATAGTCCATAGTCTATAGTCCCTTTCAGGTATCTGAATATCCTCTTTGCTGCTAATAGATGATTCTATTTAGGTGTTGTTTGATATCGTGCCACTATACTGACTGCCAACATTATATTTGGTCTAAAAGCTGTTAGGTATAACAAACTTCCTATCATAGATTTGTAAATCTTTTGATCAACATCAGGGGATTCATCATCTGAACATAGTTTGCATCCAGTTGTAAGGCGGGTTGAGACATGTCTACAATCGTCTATTTGAAACTTTTTCAACATATATTTCAAGTATTTCTCTTGAGAAATGAGTATGCCTCTAGACTTTTGTAGGATTTGCAACCCTAAATAAAAGGTAAGTTCTCTAATCATTGACATCTCGAACTCAGGCTTCATCTCTCCAACAAACAATTTTATATCTAGATGATATTTATTGCTTCCAAACATAATATCATCCACGTACACAACCAAAACTAGTAATTCTTCTCCATCAACCTTGATGTAAAGATTACTATCAACTCCTCCTCTCTTAAAACCTTGTTTTTGAAGGTACTTGTCCAGTTTAGAGTACCATGCCCGTGGATCTTGTTTAATACCATACAATGAATTCTTAAACCTGGAAACATATTAGGATTATTTGATTATTAAAAACCCTTTAGGTTGTTCCATATAGACCTCTTCCTCAAGTTCTCCATTTAGAAAAGAACACTTTACATCCATTTGGTATACTTTGAAATCCTTGTAACAAGCAAAAGCCAAAAACATGTTGATTGCCTCCAATATCATGATTGGTGCAAAGCTTCTTCATAGTCAAGACCTTCTACTTGTGAGTACCCCTGACACAGTAGTTTGGCTTTGTTTCTAACAATTTTACCCTTCTCATTCATCTTGTTTTTGAATACCCATTTCATGCCAATGAAAGTCTTTCCAACTGCACTTGGTGTTAGTTCCCAAGTCTTATTTTTTTTATTTGATCTAACTCCTCATTCATAACATCTGCTAGTTTTTGTCTTTGCTTGCTTCACCAAAGTTCTTTTGGTTCAATCTGTGATAACATAGCAATATGAATTTGGTATGATTTTTCTGCTAGTTGCCTCCTTGTTTGCACTCCTTCACTTTTATCTCCAATGATTTGTCTTTCAGGATGTTTCTTTTGTGTGTATCTTGAGGAAAATTTTGAATGAGTCTCTGTATTTACTAATTCTTCATCTTGTACTTCATTTTCTTTACTATCATGATGACGATGATATGAAGGATTTAATAAACCTGTGCTCTTGTTCTTATCAGGTAGCTCTTTGTCAAACTTTACATATATGCATTCCAAAATCTTATGCAATATTTTATTATAACATCTATATCAATTACTTTTTGATGAATATCCCAAAAATATTCCCTCATCTGATCGAGCATCAAACTTTCCTATATTTTGATCATTATTTTTGATATAGAACTTACTCCCAAATAATTTAAAATGTTTGATTGAAGCTGGATTATCGTGCCACAATGCATAAGGTGTCTTATCATAGTTTGGTCTGAGATGTGCATTATTGAGAATATGTATTGCTGTATGTACTGCTTCTGCCCAATAGGTTTGAGGAATGTTTCTTTCTTGCATCATAGCTCTGACCATTTGCTGAACAAATCTGTTTTGTCTCTCTGCAACTCCATTCTATTGAGGTGTGTATGCAATAGTATACTATCGTTTTATGCCAAGTTCATCACATAGGTATGCAAACTCATCTGAAGTAAATTCACCTCCTCTATCTGACCTTATGCACTTTATCTTGCACCATGTTTGGTTTTCTACCAGTGCCTTGAATATTTTGAACTTCTCAAATGCTTCTGACTTATTTATGAGAAATGCCACCCATGTCAATCTCGAATAGTCATCAATTATCAGCATGAAATATTTTTCTCCTCTTGGTGCTTCTGTTCTAGAAGGTCCGCACAAATCCATATGAACTAGCTATAAAGGCTTACTACTTGATAGTTTATCTTTGACTTTGAATGATGTTTGTGTTTGTTTTCCCATTTGACATGACTTGCAAATAATGTTTTGAGGATTCTTTATTGTTGGTAGATCTATAACTTCTCTCTTCTTACTAAGCTTGATGATGTGATCAAAATTGAGATGCCCCAATCTCCTATGCCATAGCCATGATTCATCTTGTTTGCTGATGTAGCATTCTTCACTCTCTTCCTTCAAGATATATACATTATTCTCTATTCGAACTCCTTTAGCCAAAATCTTCCCAGTAGTTGTTGACCTGATTTCACAGTCTTGATATCTGAAGAGAACATCACAACCTTTGTCACACATCTGACTTACACTCAAAAAATTATGTTTTAGACCATCTACAAACAATAGATCCTGAGCCTTTCCTCTTCCATTATTCTGACTAACTATTCCCTTTCCTCTGATTCTTCCTGCTTCATCATTGCCGAATGTGATATTTCCAGTTTTATTTTCATCCATGGATACAAACTTGAATTTATCTCTTTTCATATGTCTAGAGCATCCATTTTCCACGTACCATTTATTGTTTTGATCTTGAGCATACAAAACTAGGTCACACTTATCAAGTTTCTTTTCTTCCTTCTTCTTTCTCCATTGCATGCATCCATCTGTTTTATAATTATTATGAGATGATACTCTATTGTCTTTAATTTGACATTTATATGACTTGTGCCCAAAGTTGTGACAATATAAACATTCAGTGATATTAAGGAGAGGAGAAAATGTATTTTTGTCTAGATTCATGTCTGTTTTAATGTTTGTGAATCCATTATTAGCCTTACTTATCCTAGAATTTCCCAAATCAATTATTTTGACATAAGCTCTACAATCTATGACTTTGTGTCCAAAATTTGTATACTAGTAACAATATCCATAGAAAAAATATATGTACCTAGTAGTGGATATCATTTCAAAATATATCCATCTTGACATTTGATAATCAGGTCTTGTGAAGAAATATGGCCTTTGATAATTTGTTGTTTGATTGTCCATTCATTTTGTCTTTTATACTTTTCTGGCAGTGTTTCTTTGCAACTATTCATTTGATGTTGAAGTGTTGCTCAAATTTTTGTTCTCAAATTGATGTGAACTATCATTGTCTCCCCTTGCAGCTTTTACAAAAGTGATTGTCCTTTTATCCTCTGCCTTGGATTCACTGGATTGTCCTTCATAGCCTAACCCAGTCTTTATGAGTGGACACCTTTGAGCATTTAACATCACATCCATCTTTTCAAACCCTTTTATCTGTTGAATATTCATTTTAATTCAGTTTGTGCCTTCTCTAGCCTCTTCTTCATACTTACCACCTCTTCGTCCAATATTTCACACTCGTAGCTTTTCTGTTTTATTTTCCGCATCAAAATGTCTTCCAATTTCTTTGCTTATTCAAGTTCAAATTTCAACTTGATAATGTCTTCTGAATTTGATTCTTCTTTTACATATTTCAATAAGACCTCTTTCTGCTTTCTATTCTTGTTTTTAAGCCTTTCTATTTCATCCAGTGCACTGATCAAATCTCCCTCAAGATCTACCTCTCCTTCCTCTTCTTCTTCATATTCACAAATTTTCAAGTTCTTCCAAATCCATCAACATGAATTCACTGGTTCCATCTTCACTCAAGAATATATTGGAACTTTCAGATACACTGCTATCTTCTTAAGCATAAAAGCTTTTCCTTTTAAACTTTTTCTCTTTCTATATTTTGTTAGACTTGTTTTTTTCTTTCCCTTTAGGCTAATTTTTTTCTTTCTTGTAAGGACATTTTGAGGAATAATGTCCCACTATTCCACACTTAAAACACTTAAATGAAAATTTTCCTTGGTACTTATCTGTACCTTTCTTCAACCTTCTGAAAAATTTTGATTCTCCTTCATTAGAACCTGAGCATGAACATTCCTTTTCTTCTATGGAATTGTCTGCCTTGAAAGCTGCCTCTCTAGTGACCTACTTTCCTCTTGGAATTATCATCTCATATGCTGTTAAGGAACCAAGTAGTTGATCCTTGTTCAAAGTCTTAAAGTTTGTTGTCTCTTCTATAACTGAAACCTTAGTATTGAACTTAGACGATAATGAACTCAATATTTTATGAACTACTACACTTTTTTTTATTGTTTCTCCTAGACCCGTCATGAAATTTACGACTTCATCAACTCTTAAAAATAATTTAGCTATATATTCATCTTCATTCATTTTTAAATTCCCAAACTGCGTTCTATATACTTGTAATTTGGCCATCTTTACCTTTTTATCTCCTTCATGAATATTTTCTAATTTAACCTAGATATCTTTGGCTATCTGACAATGCATTATTTTTATAAAATGAAACTCACATAGTCCACTTAGAAGTGCATTCATAGCTTTTGCATTAGCTATAAATTCCAATTTGGCATATTTCTCACTAGTCATTTCATTTGGTTCTTTATACCCTACCATCACAATAGCGTAAACTTCTACTCTAAAAGACATTAAATATGTCTTCATTCTCACCTTCCTAAAGGCATAGTTTGTACCAGTAAATAGAGGGGATTTATTTGTTGAGCATCCTTCTTGACTAGCCATTTTACTGACATAGGACCTCCTTCCAGTTGTTATACTGCTACTAAAGGAACTTGGCTCTAATAAAAATTGATATTTATGTTTGGAAATTACTGGGTGGGGGGTGAATCAGTAATTTAAACTTAATTTTTTTGCTCAACTTAACTTTCCTTTTATGCAGCTCATGATTTATGTATATACTCAATTATTAATGGTTTCCTTTTGCAGTTATCGGAGAGAGACATTTGAAGATATACTTATTCATAATTCAAGAGCATTCACACAATATTCAAGAAAAAACAAATGGAGACACCAAATATAAGTGGAAACCCACAAGGGAGAAAACCACAATTTTTTGGCTAGAAGTGATGTGCAGGAAAGCTCCTACTTCCTCATTACATCAGATTTTTGTAGGCTCCAATCTACAAGAGGTTCCTACCTCAAAGGAAGCTCCAAATCCCGTAAATTCCTGCAGGCTACAACCCATAGGAGGCTCCTACCTCAATATGCTACAACCTGTTCTTTATCAAGCTACAACTTGAAAATAGACTACAATCTCTCAATCACAATACCAAGTCAAGAGTCCTGGACACCTGATATGAATTTCTGTTGTCAAGTCTACTGCACATCTTCTCAGCTTCTCCTCTTCAATTCTGTTCCTCTTCTACTGCTCTCATACAAACTTCTTAACATAAAAAGTTCTCTTTCCATTCAACAATATATATTTTATAAGCATGGCTTGTTAGCTGTTTGTATTCTCTACAGGAATATGAAATGAGAAGTTGTCTCGTGGTCTTCCAAGACTATTCACAATATGTGTCTTCATTTTCAATGCTACAAATCAGAATTTTGTAATATGAAATAAAGTTGCAATAAAATGGACCAACAACAATGATTTTATAAGACAAATCTTGAAATTTCTTAGTTTGTATTGGTTACATTTTCTAGATATGTACCAACTACTTGTTAATGATTAATAAAAGTATACATTTTCCAAACAACTATGTCATGAGCCATTTTCCAATTCAATCAACATATTTATCAATGTTTTAGCCTTTGCACTTCATATCACTTTCAACCTTTGCATTCAAAGAAATCTTGCAACAATGACATCAACACTAATCAACCAACTTAATGATTTTAAGTTTCCTTAACATGACCATTTGACATCAATACCAACATTATCATAGAGTCTTCGAAAAAATTCACTCTCGCTAGAAGGATTAACAATACTTGTGTAAAATATGGTATGGAAAATAGTTAGCATCTATGAATTATTATGCATAGAATAGAAGTTTAAAGCAAGGAATATTGAAAGAAAAGAAAGATTTTCTTGTGGCTAATGAGAATAACACTTAGGTGTCTCCTTATCTGCATCAAAAGATGCTAAAATGAGACAAGGAGTCAAATGTGTGACTGTACATGAATAAATCTTGTGAATACTTAACCAAAAGCTTGTAAAGAAATAAAACCCTCTCCAAGAGAGAGGGATGAGAATTTTACTCACGCATAAAAATCATAAATTATCCCTTACTTCAGGATGTACTCGAACCTAAATTTTGGAAAAGTAGGGTTTGTTTTACAAATGAGGAAACCCTACAGTCATGGTATAAGTAAAAAGGCTCAAAAATAAAGAAACAATTATTTGTCCCAAGAGTTAAATGCTATATGAACCCTAACAACGACAAATAAAAATTATACAAGGACAGACACTGAAAGTAGACCTCTAGGGTATGATAAATAACAATAACTCTAAATATTTAGTTAAAGGTGTCAAATTAGATACAACATTTAAACTGGAAAAAAGAAAAACAGAATGTGATAATACAAGACCCTCTTCTTAAAGAGGTGGCTTATATAGCCATCCAGAAATATTCAAAGGTCAAAATCAAGCTGAAACAGAGTGGTGCATACATATGAAGAGTTATATATATATATATAATATGGTTGTTATTAATAAGGTAACAAATATTAATGTATGTTGAATTACAATATTTACATATTCCATATGTTTATGCGGAGAAACCAAAGGGTATGACAAAATGATAGTGGTAATCTCGACATTTTTTGATTTAGACATATAAGTAGTAAATCCATAACCTTTTTAGAAGGTGATAGTGACAATATGTATATATATGTGTGTGTGTGTGTGTGTGTGTGTGTGTATAAAGTGTTTCCTATTTAAGATATAGCTTAGTAGAAATTAGTGATAATGCTTTCATTATTAAAAACAATGGTTTGTCTTTTTAGGCATAGATCCTTTTTTTATAGAACACTACCTAGTTAATAGGACAAAAGACTATTCTATTGAAACATACAGAGTGCACAATGTGATAAGATGTCTATTTATCAACAAAAAGAATAATTTTATAATGTTACCCAAACCCTCTAATAATTCAAGAAGGTGAAATTGAAATTTAGGAGGAGAAGAGAGTTAAGATTTCTTAGGAATTGGTAATGCTATTAATTACCTATATATATTAGGATGCAAATGGGAGTCATTACAGGTTACCAACAAAGAATCATCTTTCATTTGATGAGCTTGGATGTTATACTCTATGCCATCCTTGACAAGGTGATATCTGTTTTCCTTCTTGTAGCAAAAAGCCTTCCTATCAAACAAGGACTTCCAAGCAAAATTCCACAAATATCCAATGGAACCACATCTAATTCAACTTCATCCAAAAATATATATGTAAAAGAAAACCTAAGTTTACACTTCTCAGTTACTTGCAACTTAGTATTGTTACATACCCATCCAAGTGGATAAGGTTTAGGATGTAGTGTTGTTACCAAATTCAACTTGTTAACAACGACATCAAATATCATATTGGCTTGAGATCTAGTGTCAAATGAAGTATCTAATTTTACATGCTTAGTTACCATCCTGATGTGAAAGAGTTCATTCCTCTTTCTCATAGAAATAGAAGAATGAGAACCAACATGTGAAGATGATGTACCTTTCAAACCGTAGTTGCGATTTGTGCTTCATTTCCAGAGTTTTATTCCAGATCCTACTAGAGTGTCACTGCCACCTTTTGCTTGCCCTTCATATCTCAAAACCACTTAGGCCTCAACTCTGGATGTAGCTTCCAACAATGATAATCACCGTGTCCCTCTTTCTTGCAATGGGAACAAGAAAGTTTTTCATCGCTCTTCTTCATAAAATATTTTATCTTTGGCTTCTCCTTTCCTTTACCTTTATTGTCTTTTAACCAAACATATTCCACAAAGACTCCACCACCTAGTTTACTTACTTCGATATAGGTTTCTTGTATATAAACCTCATCGAAGTTAGATGGATTCAACAAGAAAATAGTATTGTAAATATAACCATGCAAACTACCAATATACTTCTAAAGAGTCTCTTGCATATTAAGTGGAATATTCAAAGTGAGTGTATTTTTCCTAAACTCCTCTGTAAAGTTTTGCACACTTTTTCCTTTACGCTGCCATATAGCTTGCCATCCTATTATTGCCTTTTGGTCATTTGTAAAGGATAGAATTGATTTTTCAATGTTGCCATAAATTCAAAAAACAAGGAAAAAGTTTTACCCTGCCGAAGTCTAGTCTCCCACCATATTAACACAGTACCTTCCAATCGAAGTGATGCCAATTGGATTTTTACATCATCATCGAAGATCTATTGCACACAGTCATAGACTTCCATCTACGAATCCAATTGTCAAGATTTGCAAACATTAACCTCTCCATCATAGATTGGAAAGTCAAACTTAATATCCAACTTAAACAATGGTTTCTTTGACATGGATTTTACATGAGGAGATAGAGGAAGAGAATGAGGAGGACTTTAAGGAGGAGGAGAAGGAGGAAGGAGGAGAAGGAGAAGGATTATTTTTCAAATCGCCATCATTTCCTTCGTATTTAAATTTAATTTTCGATAATCTTCCCTCTCTAAACTCCTTCCATTCCCAACACATTTCATCAACCATGGCCTTCATCGCCATGGAAGCTTCATGAAACTCTTTCTCATAACCAAAATGATTCTGCTCTCCCTCATGTGATGAAATTTCTCTTTTTAAAGTAAATATTTTTTATCTAATTTCTTGATTTCCTTCAATAAGTGTTCCTTCATCTTGTTTTAATTTTCTCCTAGTTATCATGCACACTCACAAACCACCATCAAATATGCTCTGACACCACTTGATCTAGGATCTTTTAAAGTGATTGTGATTGTAAAAATTTTCAAGTGTGAATTATAAAAGTTAAACCAACTTAATAATAAAATCAAGCATGGATGACTTAAATTAAGTTGAAATTTATAACGAAAAGTAGAAGATTGAGATAAGAAGAAAATAAGAATAAAACCAATTGATAACGGAGTTCATCCAGTGTGGACTACGTCTATGGGTCTTGCCTCCAAGGGAGTGGCCTCTTTATTACTCTCCTCAAAATCACAATTAAAAAATTCCTCCAAATATCCCGCTACAAATGAGCCCTTTTCTACAAGGAAGTGGCCTCCAAAATGCCACCGAAAATTCCTTTGCTTGCTACAAAATCAATCTCCCAAAACTCCACTAAATTACAAAAATACACTGGCAAAAAATATGGCTTAAAGCACTCTTGGAAACATAAATTTTACAACCACAAATACTTTTGGTTCAATGGAAAATTCATTTTACATATATAGGTGTAGGGGTCCGTAGTCTCGAGGTTGAGCCAACGGAGGTTGCGACCCCTTTGTTACAACCATAATAACATGGAATATTGTTGAACTATCCTACAACTGATTATGTTAACAAACTATATAGATATAGTATAAATTAAAACCCCTTTTGTTATAACCATAACTTGATGGCATTTCCGTATGGTATGTTCTCACATAATCTAATTAACTCGCAACAAGTTTTTAGTCGACGACACGCAGTTCAAACCGATTGGTGTTATTGTTATACCATATGTTATATATGGTATATTATTATAATATGTAACAATAATTGTCCCCACAACATGTGTGTTGAACCATATCATATGCGAAAACATTATGCACATGGATTAATCATGTTGGTTGGTTCATTAATGTGTTGAGGACATTGGTTTTTTATCGTTGGTTACCATGCCATATATATCATAACAAACTTACCAACCAATAAATATATATGGCTGATGTGTATTTTTGTTGGATGGAGAATTTGGTCATGAGGACGTTGTTAACCAATTTGGCAATCTATTATAATAGACATTAATGAGAAATGCACCAATGGTAAAAAAATCCAACACTTGTGGCTCATTGGTGGAGCCATCTGCCTTGTAACCTAGAATTCACTTGTTTGAAACTCTTTCGATGCCAGTCGATTAAATTTTTTTTTACCAATGAAATAGAGCCATGTGGCGCCTTGCCATAAGGCCACATGGTGCCCATTGATTAGGCCACATGTTGCCTGTTAGTGTTTGTCAATCCTTTCAGTCACCAATGATCAAATGTACTCTTTCAAAGTTTTTTGTTAGGGTCCTAGACCAAATTTTTATAGTTTAAATAGGTTTTCAAATAAAAATTTGGTCAAGGGTTAATATGTCTAGGTATATTACTACTCCCATCAAATTCATGGTCACAAATTTCCATTTTGGTCATGTCATCACTCCTTGTGATGGGTCATTAATGAAGTGTCTTGGTCACCATTTGGTCATCAAAATCATCATTATGCATACTGCAAGGTTCAAAGGTCCAAATCATCAGTTTATCAATGCATTTGATGTCATCATTAGGTCAAGTCATCAAAAAGGGGTCATAAAGAGTCATGTCATCACCTAGGTCACCATCATGGGAGTTATTAATTAGGGAAAAAAGTGTTCTAATGATTCATATGATACAATTTTGTTCCTTATGAAGATGTAACTATGCATTCTAAAGTATTAAAGTTGTAGTACACTCTCCTATCATTTCAGTTTTCAAAAAGACAAGTGGTGTCACATCATGACCCAATGCAAAAAATCGACCTCTAGCCTACAAAAGAACATCCAAACACTTTAATTGCTCACTTCACTTTCATTGAACATCTCTTCACCATCAGCTCCATTCCAGCCACCAGGGCATCGAAATTTCCCATAAAAAATCAGTGATTTCTCTCCTTCGTTGCGCTTTTGCCTGCCACACTATGCTTCTGGCTCAATGCTGCACTTTTGCAAATAGGAGGAAAAGAAAGAATTTCATGGGTTCTCTTCAGAAAATTACAAGTTCTAAGCGTATTTTTCAAGTAAGTGGACTTTATTCACACCTCCTTTGCATCATATTTCTTAGAAAATTCAGTGAAATACTCTCTCCTAGTGTTTTATCGCGCTTTTGGTTTCTAGAGTTGATTTATTCATTGTAATGGTAAAAACCTCTTATTTATTGCTCAAACATCCTCACCTACACTCCATATACCTCCCCTAACCTTTTACCATGCCCATGCCCTTAATTTCCCTTACTTTTCCACAAACCCTAGCCTATTGCTACACTTTTGACACTTTCCTAGGCTAGGACTATGTTTTGCACTTTTCTACCCCTTCCCATCACTCATTCCTATAAATTAAACTTCCCTACACTCTATAACACCTATCCATGCCCCCCAAAATTTCTTCATAAATTTAGACAACTCTTAGCCCCTTCATTCCCTTCCCTCTACAAAATAGTCTCAAGTCCCCTATTTTCCCAAAATCAAACCCTAACCTTCCTCTTAGTGAGCCAGGGTTTTACCATGTAGACTGAAACCATGGCTAATGAAAAGACGAAATACAATAATTGAGGAAATGTCTCAATAGTTGATCCATCTAACATCAAAGATATCAATACCTCACAAACTCATCAAGAGGTCATTTGCTGCACACAGGGACAGTCTGACTTCAAAATCAGTTTCTGAAGCAATGAAGATAAATTTTACAAATTTGAAAGAGGTTTTTGTCAATAATAGACTAAAGTTATCATTTTCTATACATGTATCATATATTGGGATATATTCAACTTTCTTGGAGGCCTATTTCGAAAAATCAAAATTTTCCAATTTAATTGCTTGTTTTAGTCATGATGTTGTGGCACGGATTACGAGAAAATGAAAATGAATGCTTGAAAATTGGAGGAGGTTTTTGTTCATAACATAACTAATATTAAAAAACTCTCTAAGTTTGTAATTTTTTTTTAATTAATTAATTAATTAATTAATTATTTATTTTTATTTTTATTTATTTATTTTTTATTTTTTTATTTTATTTTATTTTATTTCTTTTTTATTTTTTATTTTTTATTTTATTTTATTTTATTTATTTATTATTAATTTTTTTTTATGGTTAGAGATATATTTCTCCATATTTGAGGCCTATTTTCGCAGAAAACCCAGAAATTTTGACACACTGCTAGAAGCGCAGCGAAAATTTGCTGCGCTTTTTCCCTAGGCCCCCAAATGACAAAAATCATATATGGTTGGATATATTATCACTTAAACATGTCATATATTCCACTTGTGAGCCATGTTAGCCTCTAGTTTCAGAGAAAAAGGCCAAAAACATGCTAAAAAATGGGTTTCTGCCACTGTTTTGACCCCCTCGCTGCGCTTTTGGAGCAACCTTGGGAAAACTCATTTTTATAAGACTTGGAGAGGTCATTTTGCATGCTTGATGACTCTAAAGACAAATAGACATCCTCATATTTCCAAATATACCTTCAGATCAGAAATTGGATCAGGAAAAGTTACTCAAAAATGCCCTCAAAGAATTTGCTACGCTTTTGAAGGAATTTGTTGTGCTTCTATGAGGATGTCAAAATTTCGAATTTCTTCAGTCAAAGTCAAAGTTGGTTGATGAATTTACTCCTCCAGGGTAATATTATGATGTAATTAAATGTAAATGATCTGGTAAATTTTAAATTCATGTAGATTCATGCTTAGTTAAACTTGTTAAGTCAAAGTTAATTAGTTGGTTTAAATAGGTAGTTTGTTCTTAAATTCCTTAGCTTTAGGTTTGGTTGGAAAAATCATGTAAAATGTTCCTATCATGAGGGATTCGATGCCTGAGAGGGGGAAAGAGGTTTTTTGGTCTACATGTAGCCTGATCTAAGTCATAGAGAGGGTTGGATGTTTGAGAATCATAGCTGGGAGCTAGTGTACACTTTTTTGCAGTAATATAACATGCAATTGCAGCTATTATCTTGGGATTCTTGTGGTATGTTTATGTGACAATGTTTTTATGTTTTTATATCATTAAATTGAAGTATATTTCTCTTTCCTATCATCTCTATGATTTCTTGTGATTATCTCATAGGTGTTTAAACATAATTAATAAGTTATATGCTCTGTTTTGATGAGATTTTCATGCTAGTGTTTTTTCTTCTGATGAATGAATTCATGGTTACATGCTCATTCTGATCCTCTACCTTTTCATCTATGCACCTCCATGGAAACCTATTTATGTCACTAAGCATATCTACCTTGCCCCATTATTTATCTGCAATTGATCATTAGAAACTCTAGCCTAGTTCCTAGATGTATGAGCTTCATCCAACAAACCCTAAGAATGAAACACCATTGAGATTAATATCTAGCCTAACATATGATTTCCTCTCTAGTCACTTCATTGGCTGTGAGATTCTTGAGAGAGCCTTCTTTGATTTGGTAGGGTTGTCTACCATATCCAAAGTTGGTTTGAGGTTACCTCTGTCGGTCTCCTTTCTCAGCCTTGGGACACTGAGGAGTGCTAACATTTTTGGCGACCATACTGGGGAAGTGAACAATTTCATATTCCTTGGGAAAGATTATCAAAGTTTAGATCTGATTTTCTAATGGTGGACAACAGTCAAACACATATGAAGGCTAAACCATTCACCTAGCGACTCCAAACAACTTTCAACCTAATTTGAAGACTCCATTGGAGGATGAACCTTACCAACAGAAACATGAAAACACAATATGGAAAGATCATGTATTCAACTTGGACTTTCATCCAAGACTTCATGTTCTTTGTCATAAATTATTTCTTCTCTTTTCCTGACAATGTCAAGAAGGTTTTCCAAAGTATACTATATTTGAGAAAATATCCCAGACCTGCATTTGATTCATCTCCTTTGAATATTGTGAATACATATTCTCCTTACACTTTTGATTTTGATCAAGGCCCTTCTTCCAAATCTTATGATGACCATCTTCAACTCGATGAGCCTTAAGAGATCAAGACTAATCTTACTGTTTCCGTACATACTCCTATACCTTGTAAAATTCCAGATAGATACAAGCCTCTCATCTTACCTCCTATTCTCCATGATTTCCCTAAAAATTATTACAAATATCTTCCCAGGTTTGATGGAGAATATGGTAACATCATTGCTGAAACACACATTCATTGTTTTGAAAAATTTCTTGACCTTTTTGGGGTTGATGAAGATGATGTTAGTATCATGATTTTTGCTCTATCTTTGCAAGGCGAAGCCAAGAAATGGTTCAAAAACTTGTCACCTGCAAGAATTTTCGATTTCCATCAGTTTTTGAAAGTATTCCTTGATAAATGGGTAATCAAGAAAAATCATTTTCTAATTTTAGAAGAATATAACCATTTGAAAAGACAGCTAGGAGAAACAATGCAACACTTTTCGGCCAGGTTCAATCAAGTATACTATTCAATCCCTGTTGATATAAAACTGTCTCTTGGTTTAGATCTCTTACACTACTCGGATGCCTTTGATCCAGAAATGGAGTTTCAATTGGGAGAAAGGAAAATTACAACACTCGAAAAAATGCAAGACAATGCAACAGCTGTGGAAGCTAATCTACTGTTCAAAAGGTCAAAGTTGAAGGTAGAAGAGAAGGAGAACATAGAGAAGGAGTACATAACATCTTCATAAATGAAATTTGACATTTTGGTAAGCACAATGGAAGAAATTATGTGAAAGATCATCATGAGAGATGAATTTGTAGAAGAAGAAGAGGTTATTGACCCTAACCATTTTGCTGCTAATCCTTGTTACAGTAGATCAGAATATGGTTGTTTTTTGTATTCATTTATGGACAATCATGAAAATGGATTTGTAGATCAACCAATGGAGAAGCAATTTGCTGATTTAATGTGTATGCTTGTTGTCATTCCTTATATTAATGAGTTACCTAAGTATGATCAGTATGATGATGATTCTGTTGTCGAAATAGAGGCCGATTCTTCAAGGCAATCAACGACATGTTTTTGGGAGGAGGAAGTTCAACTACAACAACTCAAATATAGTACTCAACCTATGCATATAAATAATGATAGCAATGAAGAAAATGCAAACATTTTTAAAGCAAGTGAAAGGTCTTTGCCTTTATGTTTCACTTCATTTCAATTTCTGAGAGAAAACTTTCCCAAAATAAAAAATTAGCAGTCTTTAGTTTTGCTATTGAGCACAGAGAATACAATGAACTTCTTGATCGGGACTCCTTATCCTTGTGTTTCTCCTCATTTGCAAAAATAAGAGAAAGTTATAAGCAAACAAATAAACAAGTTGTCAATAGTATAAATGGGAAACCTTCTCATGAATCGATTGAGGATGTCACTTGTGATATGGAATCTTCTTTCACTCCAGAATCATAGGCACTAAGTTACATTGAGTTTCAAACCACAAATGAAAGCTGAGAACCTGAAACATATTATCAATTGATGCATAATAATTCTGTACCATTAAGTTTTGATTCATTTTAGTTTTTGAAGAATTTTTTTGATAATATCTTTGAAGCAAAGAATGAAAAGCCTATAGAAAATCATGTAGTCTCATTAGAACCACTGTATAACAAGTTGCAGCAGTCTTCTCAGTTTTTCCATGATCCAATAGTTGATGTTTTGGATGATATATGTAGTCAAAGTCCTTCTCCATTAGCTAATTATGAGCTTAAAAACAGAGATGATAAAAACTTGATCAGACAACCGGCTTCATTGTCTTGTTCAACAAGGGGTCTCATTACAAAGCTCATTCGAAAATGTGCAGTCATATCAGGACAATTACAAGTTAGAATTACACGAGAGTAAGGATGAAAATGAAAGTTTATATTCATGGTATAAAGACCACCTAGAGCAGAATTACAATATGTTGGATGAGCTAAACCTCAATGCACATTTGTTTGAAGATCTTTTTGGCAATTTGTTGTAGTCATCAATGTAGATGAATATTCTGGTATTTATGGATCCTGAGCACATGTTCAGTGGACACTTTGAGTTTGTTTCCTATCTTTTCCTATCAAAGATGCAGTACACTCTCCTATCATTTCAGTTTTCAAAAGACAAGTGGTGTCACATCATGACCCAATGCAAAAAATCGACCTCCAGCCTATAAAAGGACCATCCAAGCACTTTAATTGTTCACTTCACTTTCATTGAGAATATCTGCACCTTCAGCTCCATTCTAGCCACCAGGACATCGAAATTTCCCATAAAATATCAATGATTTCTCTACTTTTCTTCGATTTTGCCTGCCATGCTGTGCTTCTGGCTCAACGTTGCACTTATGAAAAAGGAGGCAAAATAAGCATTGCACGGGTTATCTTTAGAAAATTATAGGTTCTAAGAATCTTTGGCAAGTAAGTGGACTTTATTCACACCTCCTTTGCATCATATTTCTCAGAAAAGTCAGTGAAATACCCTCTCCTAGGGTTTCGCTATGCTTTTGGTTTCTAGAGCTTCTTTCTTCATTGCAGTGGTAAAAACCTCTTATTTCTTGCTCAAATACCCTCACCTATACTCCATCTACCTCCACTAACCTTTTCCCATGCCCATTCCCCTCATATCTCTCACTTTCCCACAAACCCTAGCCTATTGCTACACTTTTGACACTTTCCTAGGCTAGGACTATGTTTTTCACATTTCTACCCCTTCCCCTCTCTCATTACTAGAAATTCCACTTCCCTACACTCCCTAACACCTATCCCTACCCCTAAATTTTCCTCATAAATTTAGAAAACCCCTAACCCCTTCATTCCCTTCCCTCTACAAAATAGTCTCAATTTCCCTGTTTTCCCAAAATCAAACCCCAACCTTCCTCCTAGTGAGCTAGAGTTTTACCATGTAGAATGAAACCATGGCCATTGAAAAGAAGAAATACAATAATGAAGGAAATTTCTAAAGAGTTAAGCCATCTAACATCAAAGAGATCAATGCCTCACAAACTCATCAAGAGGTCATTTGCTGCACACAGGGACAATCTTACTTCAAAATCAGTTTCTGAAGTAATGAAGATGAATTTTACAAATATGAAAGAGGTTTTTCTCAATCATAGACCAAAGAAAAAAAAATCCTTCATTTTATACACAGGTATCATATATTCGGAGATATTCGACTTTCTTGGGGGCATATTTTAGAAAATAAAAAATTTCCAATTTAATTGCTTGTTTTAGTCATGATGTTGTGGCACAGATTTCGAGAAAATTAAAATTAATGTTTTAAAATGCGAGCAGGTTTTTGTTCATAACATACCTAATAATAAAAATTTCTCTCATTTTTTCAAAAAGTGTTATGGTTAGAGATATAATGCTCCATAATTGAGTCATATTTTCGTAGAAAACCCAGAAATTTTGACACACTGTGAGAAGCACATCGAAAATTTGCTGCGCTTTTTCCCTAAGCCCCCAAATGACAAAAAACAGATATGGTTGGATATAATATCACTTAAAAATGTCATATATTCCATTTTTGATCCATGTCAGCCTCCAATTTCAGAGAAAAAGGTCAAAAACATGCTAAAAAATGGGTTTCTTCCACTGTTTTGACCCCCTCGCTGCGCTTTTGGAGCAGCCTTGGGAAAACTCATTTTTATCAGCCTTGGAGAGGTAATTTTGCATGATTTATGACTCTAAAGACAACTATGCATCCTCATATTTCCAAATATACCTTAATATCATAAATTGGATCTAATATAAGTTACTCAAAAAATCCCTCAAAGAATTTGATGTGCTTCTGTAAAATTTGCTGCACTTCTGTGAGGATGTAAAAATTTCGAATTTCTTCAGTCAAAGTCAAAGTTGGTTGATGAATTTACTCCTCTAGGGTAATATTATGATGTAATTAAATTTAAATGAGCTAGTAAATGTTAATTTCATGTAGATTCATGCTTAGTTAAGCTTGTTAAGTCAAAGTGAATCAGTTGGTCTAAATAGGGAGTTTGTTCTTAACTTCCCTAGCTTTAGGTTTGGTTGGAGAAAATCGTGTAAAATGTTCCTATCATGAGGGATTCAACCCCTGAGAGGGGGAAAGAGGTTTTTTGGTCTATATTTAGCCTTATATAAGTCATAGAGAGGGTTGGATGTTTGAGAATCATAGCTGGGAGCTAGTGTACACTTTTTTGCATAAATATAACAGGTAATTGCAACTATTATCTTGGGATTATTGTGGTATGTTTATGTGAACATGTTTTTCTCTGTTTATCATTAAATTGAATATGTATTTATCTTTCCTATCATCTATATTATTTCTTGTGATCATCTCATAGGTGTTTAAACATAATTCATAAGTTATATGCTCTGTTTTGATGAGATTTTCATGCTAGTGTTTTTTCTTCTGATGAATGAATTCATGGTTACATGCTCATTCTGATCCTCTACCTTTTCATCTCTGCACCACCATGACAACCTACTTCTGTCACTGAGCATACCTACCTTTCCCCATTATATCTCTGCAATTGATCATTAGAAACCCTAGCCTAGTTCCTAGATCTATGAGCTTCATCCAACAAACCCTAAAAATCAAACACCATTGAGCTTAATATCTAGCCTAACATCTGATTTCCTCTCCAGTCACTTCATTGGCTATGAGATTCCTGAGAGAGCCCTCTCTAATTTGGTAGGGCTAGTTACTAGATCCAAAGTTGGTTTGAGGTTACCTCCGTTGGTCTCGTTTCTCAGCCTTGGGACACTGAGGAGTGCTAACATCGCCCATCTAGTGGGTCACATGTCAATATCTTACCCTGTCACATCATATGCTACTAGTTAGACAAGCCCTGCCAGCTACCAAATGTCAAGCTTATATTCACCCATGTAATTAGTTAGTACATGAAACGTGACAACTCTACGGTGTGCCACATGTCATCTTTTTTTACTTATTCTTTTTTTCCATTGTCGCAAAACTTCAAACTGCGATATATTCCACATATAGAATAGGATCAACGTGATTCAGGTTCCGTTGGAATCATATTTTCGAGATCTTCAACATGGCTCTATTTCCATCAAATTTTGGAGACTTTGAATTTTAGGCCTTTTTAGGATCCTCCAGTATCAATCCTCCCCACTGAGAGGCTTTTGTACCTCCAAAAGGTTATTAATTAGTTACTAAGTGTGGGATATTCCTTCCCACTTATCTTGTGTATGTCCAACCTATCCTGTGCACTTGTCTCATCATAATCAGTTGTATAATAACCATGACAATTGAAAACATATTGTTTGTTGTTCCCATTTTTCCACATCTTTCTACATGTGTCATTTCAGCCACTATCCATGTATAACATATTAGCAACATTAAAAAATACAAATATGCTAATAACATTGAACTAACATGTTTTATCCTCTTGACAAGTTCCCATGACAAATTTCTGTGCTTTAGAACACTTTCTTTGTCCTCCTTTACATATATGAGTGAAAAGGTCTTGCTCATGTTCACGAGCCTCTTTAACTACCAAATGGTTACCAATGAAGAATCATCCTTCATTTAATGAGCTCAGATGATATAGTCTATGGCATCCTTGAAAATATGACATCTATTTTCCTTCTTGTAGTAGATAACCTTCCTGTAAAACAAGTAAGGACTTCTAAGAAAAAATCCACAAACATTGTTGAGGCAAATTAATTACCTGTCATTTAATTGTCAACCCAGGGTTTCATAAGACTTGTGAAGCGTGCGCGCATTGTATATGCTAGAAATTAACTTTCAATTTAGATCAATCTAACTACGAAACCAAATTCACCTATTCTAATTCAACAATCAACTCAAAAGAAATTATAGTACAATTATAGTACATCGCGTGGAATTGAAATCTTAATCTTTAAATTTTGCAGGAACTGAAAAGCACACCACTCTTTCAGAAATGAAAGCAAAAACAATCATTCTTAACCTCTCACACAGGAAACGATATGAAAGAAAATAAAAACAAATGCTCTTAACTTCTAGGTAGAAAGCAAATAAAAACAATCACTCTTAACCTCTCACATAGGAAAAGATATGAAAGCAAATAAAAATAAATGCTCTTAACTTCTAGGTAGAAAGAAAATAAAGACAATCACTCTTAACCTCTCACACAGGAAAAGATATGAAAGAAATAAATCTTAATCTATGAAAGTAATAAATCTTAATCTATGAAAAAAAAAATCTCACACATTGTAGGTGGTCAATCCAAAAGCATGAGAGATGGCAAGCTGAGAGGCTCCAAATGCAAGCATATCCAAATCAAGGTGAACATCATTCATGAGAATGGTGCCAAATCCAAATTCTATATTCAAAACATGAGCATTTCCCCAACTTTACACATGCCTTTGAAAGGAGAAGGCTCTCCTATTTATACGAAAACATAAGAAGCTACCTCATTAATGGAGGTCCATTATTCTCTCCCTAGATCCCTAGAAAATCTCAGAGTTACAACTCAAATAGGTAATGATGAGACACATATCCTCTTTGACCTTTATCCAAATCTTCTTCCATATCTTGAAGATAATTCGAATTTGAGCATTGGAGGCCACATAAGGGTGCCTTGGAAGCTTCCAAATGACCTACACATGTCATGAAACTCAAGCCACTTTTAAGTATTAGCAAGTATATGTCATTTTTCTAAGTTTTAACCTTATAATACTAGAAATCATTAACTTTTGGAAAACACAAAGGTAACCCATATAATTATGAAAATAGAGGATAATGAAAGGTTATATGGTCATGGAATTGTGACATGTGAGTGAAATGGTGGCGATAAAGGTGAAAGTGGATGATATTTTGAATGCATTTTGGAGACTCTACAAATATCCAATGGAACCACATCTAGTTCAACTTCATCCACAAATCTAGATGTAATATAAAACCTAAGTTTACACTTCTCAGTTACCTGCAAGTTAGTGTTGTTACATACCCATCCAAGTGGATAAGGTTTAGGATGTGGTGTTGTTACCAAATTCAACTTGTTAAAAACACTCTCAGATATAAGATTGGCTTGAGATCCACTGTCAAATAAAGTATGTACTTTTACATGCTTAGTTACCACCCTGATGTGAAAGAGTTCATTCCTCTCTTTTCACAAAAATAGAAGATGAAATCAAAGAATTAGAACCAACATGTGAAGACGATGTATCTTTCAAATCCATAGCTGCGATTTCTGCCTCATCACCAGAGTTTGATCCCAACTCTTGCTAGACTATCGCTACCACCTTATGCTTGCCCTTCCTATCTCAGAACTGCTTAGGCCTCAGCTCCATATATAGCTTCCAAAAATTATCATCATTGCATCCTCCTTTCCTTTTCCTTTATTGTCCTTCGACCGAATGTCTTCCACCAAGACTCCACCACCTTGTTTACTTGCTTCAATATAGGTTTCTTGTAGACAAACCTCACCCATGTTAGATGACTTCAATAAGAAAATAATATTGCGGATATAACCATGAAAACTACCAATATACTTCAAAAGAGTCTCTTGTGTATTAAGTGGAATATTCAAAGTGAGTGACTTTTTCCTAAACTCCTCTTTAAAGTTTTGCATGCTTTGGCCTTTACACTTCCACATATGTTTCCATTCTATTATTTCCTTTTGGTCATGTGCCAAAGGATAGAATTTCTTTTTCAATGCTAACATAAATTCAAACATGAGGAAATAGTTTTATCTTCTCGACGTTTAGTCTCCCACCATATTAATGTAGTACCTTCCATTCGAAGTGAGGCCAACTAAAATTTCTCCTCATAATCAACGATCTATTGCTCATAGCAATAGCCTTCCATCTATCAAATCTAGTTTTCAAGATTTTCAATTTTAAGCTCTCCATCATAGAATGGTGAGTCAAACTTAATATCCAAATTCAATAACACCTTCTTTGAAATGACTTTTCCATGAGGAGATGGAGGAGGAGAATGAGGAGGAATTGAAGGAGAAGAAGAAAGAGGAGAAGGAGTAGGAGTTTTTTTTCGAATCACCATAATTTCCTTCATCTTTAACTTCCTTATTTGATAAGCTTCCCTCTCTAAACTCCTTCCATTCCCAACACATTTCATCAAGCATGGCCTTCATTTCTATGAAATCTTCACATAAATCTTTCTTAGAACCAAAACTATTCTAATATGCCTCATGTGACGACATTTCTCTTCTTTGAGTAAAGCTTTTGGAACCAACTTTAGATTTACTTAAATAAGTGTTCCTTCACATTGTTTGAATTTTCTCCTGGATATCATGCACACTCAAAAACCAGCATCAAATCTGCTTTGATCCCACTTGATCTAGGATCTCTTAAAGTGACTTGGCTTGTAAAATTGTTCAAGTATGAATGATAAAACTTATACCAACTTAACAAAAAAATGAATGAAAAACTTAAATGAAGTTGCAATTTAAAATGATACATAGAATATCGAGATATGAAGAAAATAAGAACAAAACTAATTGATAACGTAGTTCGTCTAGTGTGGAGTACATTTATGGGTCCTTCCTTTAAGGGAGTGGTCTATTTATTATTCTCCTAAAAATCGTAATTACAAAATTCCTCCAAAAATAATTCTACAAATGAGCTCTTTTCTACAAGGAAGTGGCCTCCAAAATGCCACCAAAAACTCCTTTGGTTGCTATAAAATCAAGCACCCAAAACTCCACTAAATGAAAAAAATAAACTTGCCAAAAATATGGCTTAAAGAATTCTCAACGACATAAACTTTACAATCACAAAGACTTTTGTCTCAATTGAAAATTCATTTTAAATATATAGGTGTAGGGGTCTGCAACCCTGGGGTCGAGCCCACGAAAGTTGTGGCCCCTTTGTTACGACCATATCATAACATGGCATATTGTTGAACTCTCCCGCGGTTGATTATGTTAACAAACTATATAAATATCATATATATTGAAACCCCTTTTGTTCTAACCATAACCTAAAGACATTTCTATATGGTACATTATCACATAATCCAATTAACCCATAACAATTTTTTAGTCGGAAACGCACAATTCAAACTGATTGGTGTCATTTTTATACCATTCGTTATATATGGTATATTGTTATAATATATAACAATAACCATCCCCAAAAACATGTGCGTTGAACCATATCATATGCCAAAACATTATGCACACGAATTAATCATGTTAGTTGGTTTATTAATTTGTTGACGACATTGGATTTTAATCGTTGGTTACCATGCCTTATATATCATAAAAAACTTACCAAACAATTAATATATTGGCCCATTTGTATTGTTTTTGGATGGATAATTTGGTCACTAGGAGGTTGTTAACCAATTTGGAAGTCGGTTATAACAGACATTAATGAGAAATGCACAAGTGGTAAAACAAAACCAACATTTGTGGCTCATTGGTGGAGCAATCCTCCTTGTAACCTCGAAGTCACATGTTTGAACCTCTTCCAATGCTATTCCATTAACAATTATTTTTGACCAACGAAATAACCATGTGGCACCTTTCTAGAGGGGCCCCACGTGGTGCCCATTCATTAGGACACATGTTGCCCATGTAGTGGGCCATGTATCGATACCATACAATACCACATCATCTGCCACTATTTAGCCAAGCCATGTCAACTGCCAAATGTCAAGGTCTAATTCACACATGTCATCACTTTGTACATGCCATGTGTTAGCTCCATGGTGTGCCACATGTCACCTTTTTTACTTCTGACTTTTTGTCCACTGTCGCAAAACTTCAAACTGTGATATCTTTTGCATATGGATCGTATTGACATGATTCAAGTTTCACTAGAATCGTCCCATTGTGATCTTTGACATGACACTATTTCCATATAATTTTGGAGACTTTGAATTTTATGACTTTTCAAGATCCTCTCAGATCAATCCTCCCCACTGAGAGGCTTTTAGACCTCCAAAAGGTTATTAATAATATACTAAGTGTGGCATATTCCTCCCCACTTATCCTGTGTATGTCTACCCTATCGTGTGCACCTATCTCATCACAATCAGTTGTATAATAACCATGAAAACTTAAAACATATTATTAGCTATTCTCATTTTTCCACATCTTTCTACACGTGTTACTTCAACCACTGTCCATGTGAAATATATTAGAAATATTAATAAATACAAAGATGCTAATAACAGTGAACTAACATGTTTGATCCTCTTGAAAGGTTCCCACGAAAAATTCCCATGCTCCAAAACACCTGCTTTGTCCACCTTTTCAAAAATGAAGGAAAATTTCTTGCTCACATTCACAAGCCTCTTTAACTTGCTTGTGGTTACCAATGAAGAATTATCCTTCATTTGATGAAATCAGATGGTATACTCTATGTTTTCCTTGAAAAGGTGATATTTGTTTGCCTTCCTTTAGTAGATAGCCTTCCTGTCAAACAAGTAAGGACTTCCAAGAAAAATTTCACAAATATCCAATGGAAGCACATCTAGTTCAATTTCATCCAAAAAATTGGATGTAATATCAAACCGAAGTTTACACTTCTCAGTTACCTGCAGCTTAGTGTTGTTACATACCCATACAAACATATAAGGATTAGGATGTGGTGTCTAGGAAAATTTAACTTGTTAACAACAACCTCAGATATTAGATTGAATTGAGACCTAGTGTCAAACACAATATCTACTTTTACATGCTTATTTACCACCATGATGTGAAAGAGTTCATTCCTCTTTCTTATAGATATAGGAGATGAAATAGAAGAACCAACACCAACATGTGAAGACAATGTACCTTTCAAACCCATTACCATGATTTGTGCCTCATCGCCAGAGTCTGATCCCAATGTAGAAATTCCTTATAGATTCAAACTACTAATTGTAATTTACTAAAACAATAGACTTGAATCTACTCCACTCATCAGTGCAAACAATTAAACAATCGCGAAACCACGAAGCATGCAAGAGAGAGAATTCAATCAACACATTACACAATGATTTCCTAGGGAAAGCTACAACTAAAACCCCCTGCTATCTATATATTTCATTAGTTAGAAAATATGAGAAGATTAAAATGCTTTGCTCAAACCCGAGCAACCTCTGCACTATCTCTATCTGTCTCACAACTTCCTAGACAATCCTAGGCCAATACTTAACCAATTTTCTTCTTTCCCAAGTCCCTAGTTCCTTGCGCTGTTTCCTTGGTAATTAGCCCCCTATTAATTAGGGAAATTCCTCAAAGGAATTTCACAATCCAAAATAGGCCTTGCTCTGACTGCATGCACCATCGGTACAATTCAGATCATTGTACAACTGATAGTACACTATCCATGAACTCCAATATCAACCGGGTAACTGTCATATCTGACATGCATGAGTTAATTATGAGTGAATCATCAGTTAACTGGTTGACCACTATAGGAAGCACCCCGCTCCTAGACCTCCCACTAGTTCCTCCAACAGTTGGAACTAGTTTAATTGACTTTAACTCAGTTAAACTCAATTAATTAATTACAACTCAAAAAAAACTCAACCAAGGATCCTATAAAGGTTGAGACACTCTACATGACTCAATTTAGACCCTAAACTATAATTAAATGAGCCAACTAAGTCAAATTAACTTAGTTAACTAATACAAGTTGTCATGAGATGTGGAATTACAATTTTATTCCTACTTTAATTCAATGACAAAATTAAATTAGGATTTTCTTGTTGCATTTTCAACACTCCCTTTCTACAAGAAAGGGATTATTTGCTACCCCGATCTTGCCTCTATGAAATTTGAATTTGCATCTTGACAATGCCTTTATCAAAATATCTGCATCATGTTCTTCTATAGGAATGTACTGCAGCAACCTGATTCTCGTCTGCACACAATCTCGTAGATGGTGATACTGGATGTCTATATACTTGGACCGATCATGAAAAACTGGATTCTTAGAGAGTTTGGTACAACTCCGATTGTCATAGTAAATCACTGTAGGATCCATCTGCTGACCAAATAACACAACAAGTATCTTCCTCATCTAGATAGCCTCACAAGCTACTTGATTGACAACCATGCACTCTACTTCTATTGAACTAAGTGCAACTGATCTCTGCTTCCTCTTGTACCAAGAAACTGCGCCTAACCTAATATTGAAGATTCCCCTTGATGTGCCTTCCTGTAGGACGAAATCCCTGCCTAATATCCTTCTGCGAAGCCTTGAAGCTTCACACCCTCTATCCGTCTATACCAAAGAACAAACTGAGTGGTGCCTTTGAGGTATCTCAACACATGTTTAGCTTCCTTCCAATAGAGTTTGGTTAGATTAATGTTTTCTTGACTAAGCTGGTTAATTGCAAATCATGTGTCTGGTTGTGTGTTCACCAAATACATAAGGGAACCCACAAGATACCTATAAATAATAGCCTCCACTACTTCACCTGAAGTAGCATCTTCCTTCCTCCAATTTCCTGATAGAGGAGTCTCCATGGGTTTGCTGCTCTCCATGTGGAACTTCTTCAGTATCTCGTTGGCAGACTTGCTCGGAGAGACAAACAATTCCTCATTTCCTTGCCATACTTCCATACCAAGGAAATAATGCACGAGCCCCAGGTCCTTCATTTCGAATTCTCTTACAAGATCCTCTTTGCAAGATTTCACTAGCTTCTCATCACTTGTTAGAATTAAATAATCAACATATGATATTATGATCAACAATTTACCTTCAACCACAATATGTTAAAGGTTCGTATCTGCTTCACTTTTGGTGAAGCCTAACCTGGTGAAATAACTGTCAATCCTGGTGTACCAAGCACAGGGTGCTTGTTTCAATCCATACAACACTCACTTGTGTATGCACACTTGCAACTCTCTGTTGAAGGTCTCAAATCCTTCCGGCTGCTCAATGTACACCTCTTCCTCAATCACATTGTTGAGGAATGCTGTCTTCACATCCATCTGATGTATCTTCCATCCCATCTGTGCTGACAATGTTAAAATAGATATGATTTAAGAGTACCTTGCTACTAGAGCAAAGCTTTCCTCATAATCAATTCCCTCCACATGAGAGAACCCTCTTGCCACAAAGTTGGCCTTGTGTTTCTCCATACTCTAATCTGCTACTTTCCTTACCTTGTAAAACCATATGGAAATCAACAATGACTTGTCTAATGGTCTTGGGACTACCTCCCAAACACTATTTTTGATAATGGAGTCATACTCCTCAACCATGGCATAAACCCATACTGGTTGCTTCACTGCTTCCTCGAATGAGGATGTCTCAATCTCTACACTCTCGCTCATTAGAGCCATGTATCCAGTGTACTGATTCGGTGGCCTCTTCTGCCTGTGCTGTGATGTGGGTGCTCCCACATTATCTTTAGCATCATGCATCAATCTGTTAGCCTCTCTGGTGCACTTCCTTCCATCTCTGGAAGTCTTTGCATGAGTGGGTGCTTCCACTCTCTGCTCCTCTACATGTGGTTGCTCCACATCATCCCGAGGTTCTTCCTTTGGAGCTAAAATCTCCTCTTCTCCATGCAACTAAAGCTCCCTCTCAAGGGAACATCTCATGGCCTTCTCTTCATCGAACTTCACATATCTACGAACCATTGTCATCCTGTGAGATGGGAGCTACACCCCATTGTTGTGAGGTGTATCAGTGTACCCCACAAATATGCCCAAATCAGCTGTTGGTTCTATCGTTTTCTTGCATCCTTAGTAACATGAAAGTAAACTGATGAACCAAATATCCTGAAGTGTGCCACATCTAGTTTCTTACTTGAAAAATCTTCTTCTGGTGTACTCATCCCAAGAATCCGATGAGGACTCTTATTCTGCACATATACAGTTGTGTTGCATGCTTCAACCCACAAGTGAAACGGTAGGCCTTGATCATGTAACATCACCTGTGCAGCTCCCACAATACTTATGTTCTTCCTTTCAGCCACCCCATTCTGCTATGGGTTATGGGGTGATATTAAATACCGTCGAATTCCTTATGATGCACATAAGTTCTTGAATTCATTCGACACATATTCTCCAACATTATCGCTCCTAAGAGCTTTAACTTTCCTTCCAGTTTCTTTCTCAACACTTGCTTTAAATTCACAAAATTTAGTGAATGTTTGATCTTTCTTCTACATGAAGAAAATCTAGCATTTACATGAGAAATCATCTACAGTCCACACAATTCTTAGTGAACTCTTTCAAGGATCGCTTGCACTCGACTGCCCTTATCATGAAAGGTAGATTTGGTGTACTTCCCCGATGTACACCCTTTGCATGCGTCTCTCTGCTGTAGTGTACCCTTGGGAAGTTCTGTATAAATTTGTTGCATGATCTTCAAAGCTCCGTGGTGCAAGTGACCCAATCTTCTATGGCACAACTCATTGATGTATCAGCTTTGCACCTTCTCTCCTTTTGTGCTCAAATTAGCAAAACCTTCTACATCCAATTTGTTGATGTTCTTCACTCAAACCTCAATTCGCTTCACTTGTCCTGAGGCTATGTGATGAAGGAAAGCTTTTCCCTTGCTATATATTACATCGTAGCTGTTATCACTCCAAAATTTCTTTTGAGTTGTTAGATAAAGAAATGATAGAGGTAACCACAAACCTACTTTGGAGATTAGGATCTAGCCTTCCTAATGCTCAAAGAGGGCTCTCTCTTTATGATTTAACTTTGTTTAGTTAATTAATTTTAGGCTAGTTATGATTGTACTTGGGTTTTGATTTGGATTTGGTGGTGGGATCACTTACTTAGATGGACAGAGGGTTGTCTTTTACCAATGGGCTCTAGGGTCAAAAGTCAAGCAAACAGGACTGGATCAAGTTCTAAAAATAGTGTCTACAAGGCATGGTAGTTGAGTTACTTCGGATCTCAAGGCTGGATGGTGAAGTGGTTTTCAATCGGATCCAAGGAGCAATTAGGGATTCCTTAGACCAGATTTTGAATGAAGTGAAAGAGGTCAACTAAGAGGGGATAGAAATTAAGGATTTTGTTGTGGTATTCAACAACCCCCCATTTGTTAATGATAATAGTTAATGTTACATTAACTAAATGGGGACCCTTTAAAAATTTCATCCAAAAAACAAAACTTAGCATTTAGTCATTTCTTTTATTTATTTTTGAATAAAGCAAATATAACAATCAAAACCTTTTTGGGAACTACTAAATACTTACCTTTTTATATATAGCATGTCTAAAACCCACCAAAGGACCTTTCTAAAAACATCCAAAATCAAGCAAAGTGATTAAATAAGGGCTCCATGATCTAAATTATCATAAAATTCGAAGAAAACAAAGTCCTTAAGCTTTTTTAGGCTTAAGTCTCGCATCACATATCATGACTTATAAAGAACTCTCTCTTAAAAACGATATAGCAAGATTTGCGAGTTGCGAAACTGTGATGGCGCTTTGACTTTTATCGCATCGTATTTTGGGCATTCAAGCAAACACTTTGCACTCACCATAAGCTGATATTGTGAAATTCGATTTGCGCTTGGATCCACACCTTAGAATATTAAAAGTAAATATCTCGAGTCTGTCAAGTCTATTGCATAGGATAAACCTAGCGATTAACTATACGTGAAACAACTAATCGACGGCTCGCATCTTGCATCTCACAGACACATAACAGGAGGTAAGAATGCTAAAAGGCACATCTTACGATATTGTGATCTGTGATATTGATTTGAAAATCGCACAATCGCTATCATCACAGTACAATGGCTTGCCACCCTAGAAGCTTTCATCTCGTTTTACGACGCAAACATTTATGAGCAATAAAGCTAAGGGATAACAAATCATTAGGGGGCATTAGTGGGAAATAACTACATTTATGTGTGAAAGGCCATTTAGCTTGATACAATATTTTGTTACGTGCGTTCAAATAATGCTTCTTTTACCACCTTTACAAGCTATCTGCATTATTTCATTTTTACGTTCATCTTTGAGTGTCTGATAACTGTTGTTCTTCATTTCAAGAAAAACCCGTAGAGCAGAGCGTTGAGAACAATGGGGAAGAAAGGAAAAGTTGTTGCCTCTGAGAAGACTGAGATGACTCCCCTATTCACAGATACCACATGCAGCAGAGAGGGAGGAACCTCTACATGGGAGACTATGTACAACATACTGGAGGAGGAACAACTGAGGATTATGGAAACTAATGTTACAGTTGACGGATGAGATTCCTCAAATGCTTCCATGCTAGAGACGACTTGCTCATTTTTGCACCGCATAGCTACTCAGCCAAAGATAATCCCTTATACTGACATGGTAAAATGGGTTATCGATGAAGCAGATATCTCAGACAGAGAATTCAGGACGAGAAGCCAAGGGGTCATCAAATCTTTTACCCCGGACAACCTACGGCTTATGTACCACCTACTAGAGCCACAGGTCATCTACAACAGGCAATTCATAGAGAAGTTTGCTAAAGAGAACAACGACCTAGCGGATTGCACCCGCGCCTGGTCGAATAATGAAGAGAAAATCAAGAAAGACAAAAATGGTATGTACACTACTGCATCTATTTGTCCCCCTTATAGTTTTGCTGCAGCTATGTTATGTAGACTGTTTGGCAGACTTGATAGTACTAAGTTCTCCCTAGAGTGGTTGCCGTTAATAGACGCAGTCGTTAACACAACTATAATGAATTGGGCCCAAATCTTGTCAGACAATTTAGCAAAAACAATTATTGAGTATAGAAGGAGAAGAAGTATTGCTTCAAGGGTTTACCCTCCATTTTTTATGAGCACCTATGTTATGGATGCTATTTGTTTTAGTTCAAAGTTCCCCATTATGGGATGGAAATGGACTGTTCGAAATCCACTTCCCATTCACGTGTACCACAAGGTCATGTGGGAATCCAATTTTCAACCACATTTTTTCAAGATTTGCCATGGAGTTATGCTCCCTATTCACAAGTGGCTTTATAATTGAGACGCCCCCAGGTTTTCCCAAGAAGTTGAAGTTGACATCCTCCCAGTGGCCAAATGGTTCGGGGAGGAAACATTTACATATATCAAAGTTTTTGGCAGCATCACCTCCCCCCACATCCTCCCATACTATGTTCCAGATAAATTGATGGCTAGGGAGATAGCCTACCAGACAGCGAGTGAGGTAGGAATGAGCCATACACTGAAATATTCAAAGAAGGCCATTTGGCCTACATTCCCTATACAGTGCGGAGCATTTGCACTACACAACCTGGGACACATGTTCAAAGAAGCAGAGAACATGCTATCTCTGCAATTACCCAAATTCCCTTGACGACAGTATGACCCGTTTGGCACTATCAAGAATTTCACCCCTTTGGTGAAAATAAAAGTATTCACTAATGAGGAGGATTTTTTTGATGATATATTTTTGCAGAAAAACACCTTTTTAAAGGTGAAGCATATGGCCCAACTACTTTTTGACCATGAAGATCTGGAAAAGTTTTACAGTTATAGAGAAAGAAGGCTGGCAATGGTCCCATTGGACCAATTATTAATTGAACAAATAAGGGAGCCTATTCCCAGTGTGACTATAGAAGGTGACTCCAAAGAAAATTCCAAATCCGATTTTGGAGCAGAGTCTCAAGAAAAATCTATTAGGGAATCATGACAATCATCACAAAATGGCAAAAGTAAAAGCATCGAGGATACAACCCAATCTACACAAAAGATAGTTGAAGAAGCTTCATCTAGCAAGCAGGTTGAAATCCCTACTACCTTTGCACAACCAATAAAACCCACAGTGATTGACTTAGAGGCAGAGTGGGATAATTTTAATAAAAGTCTCAATATAGAGGAACACATGCCAGAGTTGCAAACTCCACAACATAAAACAACTCTAGAAATTACAGTGGAAGAAACTGCAAATGAACAAGAAGTAGAGCATATCCCTGTTACCCCCACCTCCGAAATAATTCTGAGAATTGAAGAAATACCCCCTCTGGATGTATTCTATAGCCCACAACATAAGGCCGTGGTGAAAAGGCAAAGAAAGAAAAGAAAATTGGACTCCATAGATGCTACTACCCTTGAAAATGAATTAATGGATGTTTTATGGAAGGACTCGCTTGTTGATCCATCCGTAAACCTAAGTAGACTCTCGCAGTTTGCAGGTGATTATGCTATAGCGACCATAGACAAAGAAATAGAAGTCAAAATGTTGCTTAGAGAAAAGGAAAATAAAATAACGTCACTTGAGCAACAATTACGGCAAGTCAAATCCAACCAGCAGGCAGAGATATAGTTGGCCAAGCTTCAATAGGAATTTGAACAGATGCAAATAGAACATCAAATCAGCATAACCGAGAAGGAATCATAGGTGTAGGAAATAAGTGATCTACATAAAGACAATCCAAAAATTGATCAGTTTATTATCGAAGCACTTGGAATTAATTCCCAATTGACACATCAGAAAGAATTGTTGTGCTAGAAGATTTCACACTGGAAATCTTATTGCGAAACAAGTGATAAATTGACAAGTCAAGTCGTGGAAATGTGACTTGAATATGATGAAATCTTTAAAAAGGTCTCTGATTTCATTGCCTGGAAAAATACAGAGGAGGGGAGAAAAGCCGACCTGCCCAAGCTAGAAGAATCACATAAGGAAATTATGTTTGCAAGCTGGGATTCTCGACTTAAAGAAGCAGAAAAGGCAACAACAGACGCAGTGGCAGTAGAAAAAATTATCATAGATTAATGAAAATTTGCATGGTGCCAATATAGTGGCAGAGTCCATTCCAGGGTTCCTTCCAGATGCGAAACAACTTGAACAACAATGGAAACAAGTAGCTGAAGAAAAAGCAAAAGTGATAAGGCAAACGACTAGGCTAGACTGGGAGGCATATTGGCAACATTTGGTCAAGCCTCACAACCAATGGATGACCCTGCGATGCCTAACCACTTCCGTCGAGAAAATGGCGCCAGCACTAACCGATGCCGTATTCGATGGACAGTTGAAAGCTGAAGTCAGCTGGCCTACACAACTGAAGCCTATGGTGGATATTTGTGATTTGAAGGATCGAATGCAACATAGTTAGTCACCCTGTTTACTTTAATATTGATTTTATTTTTGCATAAATTGAGCCATGTCGTTTAAACCTCCTCAACTATTTTTGTAGTAATCTATTTTTATTTTTATAGTTTTAGTATTTAAACCCCTTTAGAGAGGGGTCTAGAATTTTATTAGAAACTCTCTTCAAAACATGCACTTCTGTCCCTTTGAGGAAGTTCTCGTGAAATATATGGAACAAGATTTATTTTTATCTGACTTAGCATCTTCTACTGAAATTTCACTTTTGTACTCTTAGATGATGTTGAATGGATTGAAGATAGATCAATATTGTTGAAACACATGAGTAGGACGTATTATAAATGGTAATTTTATCTCGTAATCCTTTTTACTTGTGTATTAAGTAATCATTTCTTTTTCGAATTATTTAAATATGAAAGTCTAAATTTTGATTATCGTTATTTCAATTCTGTATGATGATGATCTTTATTTTATGCTGAATATATGAATAACTCTTTATGCGATATATTTCTCACAATTATTTCGGCTAACTTTTTATACGAAACAATTATTGTTAAAACAGATTCACTTCTAATCATAATTGAATGATCTTTATTACCAATTGCTTTTAGAAATTATTGTAGATCGCATATATCAAGTTTATCCCGGGTATATTATGATTAGATAGTTTTTAGAAATTAAAAGTTAAATGGATTTGTGATTGATTAGTTTAGACTAGATTATCGTTAGCTTAAACGTTACTCTAAAAACATCGCATATCACCCCATTTAGCACAAGCATTAAATAGATTGGGAAACTGGTCCCATTATCCCCGGTCGGAGCCACTACTCCAAACGGAAAAGGAGTTGCCAATCAAGGTCTAGACTAGGTGATTTTCCCCCATGTTGAGGCAACGATTTTTGAGGCCTCAACATTTTTGCGCTAGAAGGAGGGCATGAACTGTGAATGGCAAGTAAATCCAAATTAACAAGCCATTCTAAGAGTAAAACTCCCTCACCCTCACCTCCAACTTCTCGAAAGTCTTCTAAATCCCCTAACCCTAAGCGAGAAGTTGCACAAGATATTATACAACCCGTTGCTGAAACCCAATCGATCTAGAGCTTTCTTCTCTTACCGAAGCCCCTGAAGTTCAATCTTTGATTCACAAATTACAGGGGATTTCACTATCACAAGAAGAATCTGAGATATCTCAGGATAGTGTTACTTCTCAATTCACTCCTTCTCAACCGTTAAATAGAGCACAGAGCGAAAAGTTTGGAATACCTTTGTTCGAATTTCCTTTTCCAAGCTAGAAGAAAGCTAAGAAGGCACCATCCAAATCTCACTGTGAGGTTTTATCATCATCTTCATTCATCCCATCTATACCCTCACAAGATCAGTCATCCATCCCACCACTCCAGATCGTGATTCACACAGGTACATGAGCTATATCTTCCTCTACCCAATCACCTTCAAACCCTATTGCAACGCCTTCCCCTACCGACATATCAGCAATGGCACAAAATCCTCCAAGGCCATGGACAAACCCAGGGGCCATTAGGATGGCTGGTCCTTTACATCAATTACCAGCACATCTAGAAAAATGGTTACCCAAATTCAATCCTGATAATGGCCTATTGGCTGAGGAACATATAAATAATTTTATGTTGTCCATTAACTTGAATCAAGTAGAGGAGGAAGACGCAGTTGTAAGACTATTCCCATATACTTTGTAGGGAGCAACAGGATCATGGTACTTTTCATTACCATCAGGTTCTATTAACAGTTGGGATGCTTTTCAAGAGCAATTTTTAACAAAGTTTGGAGATGATAGATCTACAACTACCTTAATTAATGATCTCTCCAATTTGAAAGCTGAGCCAAGAGAACCCATCAAGGACTTCAACTCTCACTTCAATAAACTATTGAATAAAATACCAACGGCATCTAAGCCTAGCGATGAGGTCCAAAATGAGTGGTACATCTCTGCTCTGCCATCAAACACAACTATCTTTGTTGATAGAGCTGCCAAACCAACCTTGGCAGAAAATATGAAAGAGGCAATAGCTGTAGAAAAACACATCCTAGCTGTCGAAAAAAGAAACACATTAGAAGAACGAAAATCTAAGAAAGTAACCTTCAGAGATGACTCTAAGAAGAAACCACCGAAAGATCCTTTTGATCTTGAAGGATTACAGAAAGTCCTCAAAACCATGTCTAATGAAATGGTTGATATTAAAAAACAGGTAGCAGAGACTTCCTCTAAGAAATCTTTCAGACCATTCAAAAGGAGTTCTCTTGCTAATCCTAAGCCTCCAAATGTCATATCAAATGCTGAGTCAGATGAGGACAAAGTTTCACCTAGCGAAGAACAAACAGATGAGGAGGAAGTAGCAGAGTTACAAGGGATGTGGGATTTTATACTTCCCAATCAAGAAAATCAAGAAGCCTTACCTTTCGCTACCCGAAGTAAAAATCCTGTCGAATTTTCACAAACAAATCCAAAATAGAAGGCTTCAATGCCACCCCCTAGGGATAAAGAAATAGGTAAGAAATCTGTACCAAAATCCACTCAGAAAACACCTACTCAATTGGATCCTTCTCCTTCATCTAAAACTTTGATAGTTTCTGATGAAATGGAATATAATATTATTGATGATATGAAGAAAACTAGGGAAAACATTACATTTCATGAGCTTAACAAATTGAAACATTAGCAGAAGTTACTTATAAAAGAACTTAAAGTAGTACCTACTGCACCACTTCCTTCTGCCGTAATCTGGCAAGCTACCCAAGAAATGGGAAGACCCCCTACTGCTTCTTTGAATAAAATAGATCCAACTGATATATCTTTAATTGGAGGAAGATAAAAATCCCACACTCCGTCGTTTCTTCTTACTTTTGAAATCTTTAACAAAAACTTACACAACTGTTTGGTTGATTTTAGAGCTTCATCTAACATATTTCCCATAACAGTTTGTGAGAAGTTGAATGTTCAACCTCAAAAATCAGCTGTATGAATAGTTCAGTTAGATCGCTCTCAAGTCGAAGTCGTCGGGGAACTTAATCAAGTAACCATCAAACTTTCATCAAACCCTAAAGTTTGCCAAGTCATCGACATACTTGTAGCTAACATTCCTAAGTTCTATGGTTTAATCCCTAGTAGAGACTAGTCTGAAAAACTGCATGGTTATTTTGCAACGGACTAGTCTCACCCATGGCTTCCCTATAATGGTAAACCAAATCAAATAAGTGTTGATCACGAGAAAAATCAGAAGTTCATAGTGACAGAATTAGAAGGAGAAAACGAACCAGTTGCGTATAACAACAATATCATCAGAAATTATTTTGTAGAATCATTTCTAGGGAATTCCAATTCTCATACTTCACCTTTCTTAGAAAACTCTGTTGTCTCTCAAATTGAAATTTTTTCCCAAACAGACACTTCTAAATGTGCAAATTCTGTATATAAACCTGTAGTTAAATCTTTATTTTGGAAATTATTTTTTGATGGATCTAAATCCAAGGATGGAGTAGGAGTAGGTTGCATCTTAGTTAGCCCAAAGGGGGAGAAAACTATGCTTGCATGTAGACTTGAATTTGATTGCACCAACAATATTGTTGAATATGAGGCACTAGTTCAAGGTTTGTATAAGGCAATTAGCCTTAACGTAAAATACCTCCAAGTGTTTGGGGATTCAGAAATTGTCATAAAACATGTAAGAAACACTATACGTTGTTTAATTTTTAATTTTGTTTATTTATTTTTATTTATTTATTTATTTATTATTATTATTATTATTATTTTATTTTATTTATTTATTTATTTATTTTATTTTATTTTTTTCCGCGTTAAGTGAAGGAAAGCTCTTTGGATTCATTGTTTCCAAAGAAGGAATTCATATCGACCCTGATAGAATTAGAGAAGTTTCTAAAATACCTTTACCACATAACAAGAAATCAATGCAATCTTTCCTAGGTCAAATAAATTTTGTTAAAAGATTTGTCCCTGAATTCTCAAGAATTGTTTTACCTCTTCAATCCATGATAAAGAAAAATTATTTGTTTAAATGGGGACATTCAGAACATGAAGCTTTTGATTTGATAAAACAAGCAATTATTAACGCCCCATCTCTAGCAACCTCGAATTTTTCCAATCATTTCATTTTATATACTTTCACTTCCGAGAAATCATATGCGGCCATATTGACACAAGCAAATCAAGATAAGGCTGAAGCTCCAATCTCTTTTTTTAGGTCCAATTTGCAAGGAGATGAATTAAATTATTCAGATGTTGAAAAACATGCTTTCTCTATTTTCAAATCTATAAAACACTTCAGACCTTTTCTCCTCAAAAGCCACACTAAATTCATAGTACCCTTCTCAGCAGTAAGAAATCTTTTAATACAAAGGAACGTAGGAGAAAAGAGAGAAAACTGGGTCATTGCCTTGCAAGAATATGACATAGAAATTAAACCAACTAAAATTGTAAAAGGTCAAGGTTTTTGCAGCATGTTGGCGGGCCCTTCAAATCTATCAGAGTTGCAACATTCAAGTGACGATGTACAAATCTATGAGGTAAGCCTCAATGACACAGAATCAAGGTACGCTGATATCATATTTTACTTGTTATCAACAATGTACTTTTCAGAAGAAATTATGATTTTGTTTTACTTAGATGTCTTGAAAAATCTGAGGCAGAGAAGGTGTTGCAGGAACTTCATGATGGACCAGCTGGTGGTCACTTTGGAGGTGACACTACAACACATAAAATCCTGCATGCCGGCTATTACTGGCCAACTTTGTTCAAAGATGCACACAGTTATGTAAGAAGATGTAAGGTTTGTCAAATAACTGCTGGAAGACAAAGAAAACCCGTGCTACCATTACAATCCGTCAACATCGACCAACCATTTGAACAATGGGGATTGGATGTAATAGGTGAGATTGTTCCTCATTCTTCTAAATAGCATAGATACATTCTTACAACCACTGATTATTTCACCAAATGGGTAGAGGCAATCCCACTGAAGGTAGCCAATTCAGAAAATATTATTGAATTTATAGATCAATTTATCATCACCAGATTTGGCTTACCATCTGCTTTAATGTTTGATAATGCATCTTATTTTTCAGGCAATGCTATGACAAAATTTGCTCTTAAAATAGGTTTTAAGCTTAAGTATTCGACAAATTATTATCCGTAAGGAAATGGATTAGCCAAATCCACAAAAAAAAATCTCATCAAGATCATTAAACGTACTATTGACCAAGGCCAAAAGAACTGGCATAAGTCTTTAGTGTTTGCTCTATGGGCAGATTGAATAACTCACAAAGCCTCCATCGACACTTCTCCTTTTAATTTGGTCTATGGGAAAGAAGCAGTCTTACCAACAAATGTAGCCATTCCCTCCTTAGCCTTAGTTCAATTCATTGGAGAAACCCCTTCCTCATCTATGCAGGTTAGACAATTACAAATTCTTAAGCTTGAAGAGGAAAGGGAAAAGCCAAGACCACGCATGCACATCATCAAAAGTTAGTCAAAGCCTCCTTTGATTCAAATTTTGTAGCTTAAAAATCTTTCCAACTCGAAGACCTAGTATTAAAATGGGATAAAGCCCATGAAGAGAAAGGTAAGCATACCAAGTTCCAACAAATGTGGCTAGGCCCATTTCAGATTGTGGAACAGTTAGGCCCATCAACTTTTCTGCTACAGGATTTATTAGGTAAGAGAGAATCTCTACTTGTTAATGGACAGGTCCTAAAGAAATACTTTCCATAGAAGATGATCTCTTCTGTTCACTGTATATTATTGCCCATAGTTAAAAATTTTCCTTTAGAAATAATAATACCAATTCAAAAGCATTCCCTTTTGGTTTTACAAAGGATAGTCTCTTTTCAATTTTGACTTTTCGCTTGTATAAGTAAAGATTTTTATGAAAATAATATTCACATATGAAATGTATAGTTAAGTTTGATTGCTCTTAAATTGACTGTCTTTCTCCTTAACTATATGATTTTGATGAAGCTTAAATTTAAGAAAGAAACTGCGCCTTTATATCAATCTAGAAAAGTATCTATACAAAGCAAAGTCTCTCTCCAGAAAGGCATCTCTAAAAACTCTATAACTGTTGTCCAGAAGCTCTTAAGGGGCCAATGATCCTCCCCACTTAGTCAGTTTTCATTTTTAGAGTGTAATTCTAAAATATACCTAAACTTAAAGGATAAGAGGTCTCATCAAGAGCCGACTTACCATGATCATAAGATTATAACTAAACTGACATTACCAAAACTGCATATCAAAATAGGGTGATGGATTATGATTATAATAATCACAAGACAAAGGGTCTCATCACAAGCCAACTTGTTCAATTAAGTTATGAATCAAGTGAATTGCATTGTCAATGTTGGTCACCAAACCAAGACATTGTCCTTTAGGAAATACAGATGAAAAGCTAAAGCAACAAATGAATTACTTCAGAAAATAAAGAAAGCAATAAGTATACTTACGAGCTTATATTTAAAATTGCATTCTGATTTAAGTGGAATAGTGACTCATTGTTGGTTAAAAGGTAACCCTGTCGAGGCTATGAATGCCTGCTGGCAGTAGAGGCTCTACCTATGGCAATGGAAAAAACCAAAAAACCAATCTGGGGAGAGACTCATGGCTTTTATCTTTAAAAAACCAAGTAAAGACTGATGTAGACAATGTTACTTTTTATAAGAAAAGAATAGTCAAAAGAATGGTAGTTAAGCAGATGATTGTTTTATTACGAAAGCAATATTTCTTACCTTATATTCCATATAATTTGTTTTATTTTCAAAACTATCTTTATTTTGGAAGTTTTAGAAATTTCAAAAAACTCTTAGAGATAACTAGTTCTTCCAAGTGAATCGCCAATTGTTGTGGTATTCAACAACCCCCCATTTGTTAATGATAATAGTTAATGTTACATTAACTAAATGGGGACCCTTTAAAAATTTCATCCAAAAAACAAAACTTAACATTTAGTCATTTCTTTTATTTTTTTTGAATAAAGCAAAGATAACAATCAAAACATTTTTTGGAACTACTAAAGACTTACCTTTTCATATATAGCATGTCTAAAACCCACCAAAGGACCTTTCTAAAAACCTCCAAAATCAAGCAAAGTGATTAAATAAGGGCTCCATGATCTAAATTATCATAAAATCCGACGAAGACATAAGTCCTTAACATTTTTTAGGCTTAAGTCTTGCATTGCATATCATGAATTATAAAGAACTCTCTCTTAAAAATGATATAGCAAGATTTGCGAGTTACGAACTGCGATGGCACTTTGACCTTTATCGCATCACATTTCGGGCATTCAAGCAAACACTTTTCACTCACCATAAGCCGATATTGCGAAATACAATTCGTGCCCAGACCCACACCTTAGAATATTAAAAGTAAATATTTCGAGTCTGTCAAGTCTATTGCATAGGGTAAACCTACCAATTAACTATACGTGAAACAACTAATCGACGACTCGCATCTCACATCTCATAGACACATAGCAGGAGGTAAGAATGCTAAAAGGCACATCTTGCGATATTGCGATCTGCGACATTGCTTCGCAAATCGGCAATCGCTATCATCGCAGTACGATGGCTCGCCACCCTAGAGGCTTTCATCCCATTTTGCGATGCAAACATTTATTAACGTCGCTTGAGAAACAATTACGGCAAGTCAAATCCGACCAACAAGCAAAGATACAGTTGGCCAAGCTTCAACAAGAATTTGAACAGATGCAAATAGAACATCAAATCAGATTAGTCGAGAAGGAAGCACAGGTGCAGGCAATAACTGATCTACATAAAGACGATTAAAAAATTGATCAGTTTATTACGGAAGCACTCGGAATTAATTCGTAGTTGACACATCAGAAAGAATTACTCTGCCAGAAGATTTCACACCGGAAATCTTATTGCGAAACAAGTGATAAACTGACAAGTCAAGTTGTGGAAATGCGACTTGAATATGATGAGATCTTTATAAAGGTCTCTGATTTCATCGCTTGGAAAAATACAGAGGAGGGGAGAAAATCCGACCTGCCCAAGCTAGAAGAATCACATAAGGAAATTATGTTTGCAAGCTGGGATTCTCAGCTTAAAGAAGCAGAAAAGGCAACAACAGACGTAGCGGCAGCAACAAACATTAGAAAACATTATCATAGAAAATATTAATGAAAATTTTCATGGTGCCAATCTAGTGGCAGAGTCCATTCCAGGGTTCCTTCCAGATGTGAAACAACTTGAACAACAATGGAAACAGGCAGTTGAAGAAAAAGCGGAAGTGATAAGGCAAATGACCAGGCTAGACTGGGAGGCATATTGGCAACATTTGGTCGAGCCTCACAACCAATAGATGACCCTGCGATGCCTAACCACTTTCGCCAATAAAATGGTGCCAACACTGACTGATGCCGTATTCGATGGATAGTTGAAAGCTGAAGTTGGCCGACCTACACAACTGAAGCCTATGGTGGATATTTGCGATTTGAAGGATCAAACGCAACATAGTTAGTCACCTTGTTTACTTTAATTTTGATTTTAGTTTTTCGTAAATTGAGGCAGGTCGTTTAAACCTCCTCAACTATTTTTAGTTTTATAGTCTTAGTATTTAAACCCCTCTCATGCATTTAGAGAGGGGTATAGAATTTTATCAGAAACTCTCTTCAAAACATGCACTTCTGTCCCTTTGAGGAAGTTTTGGTGAAATATATGGAACATGATTTATTTTTATTTGACTTAGCATCTTCTATTGAAATTGCACTTTTGTACTCTTAGATGATGTTGAATGGATTGAAGATAGATCAATATTGCTGAAACACATGAGTAGGACATATTATAAATGGTACTTTTATCTTGTAATCCTTTTTACTTGTGTATTAAGCAATCATTTCTTTTTCGAATTATTTATGTATGAAAGTCTAAATTTTGATTATCATTATTGCACTTCTATATGATGATGATCTTTATATTATGTTGAATATATGAATAACTCTTTGTGCGATATATCTCTCACAATCGTTTCGGCTAACTTTTTGTATGAAACGATTATTGTTAAAACGGATTCACTTCTAATCGTAATCGATCTTTATTACCAATTGCTTTTAGAAATTATTGTAGATCGCATATATCAAGTTTATCTTGGGTATATTATAATTAGATAGTTTTTAGAAATTAGAAGTTAAATGCAATTTTGATTGATTAGTTTAGACTAAATTACCGTTAGCTTAAACGTTACTCTAAAAACATCACATATCACCCCATTTAGCACAAACATCAAATAGATTGGGAAACTGTTCCATTATCCCCAATTGGAGCCACTACTCCAAACGGAAAAGGAGCTGCCAATCAAGGTCCAAACCAGGTGGTTTCCCCCATGTTGAGGAAACGATTTTCGAGGCCTCAACAGATTCTCAGATCCGGATATCAAAATAAAACATAAAAATGATTAACTGTTCAAGACAGAGTGTACTTAAAAAATTATGAAATAAATTTCCAGTTAATCCATTCACTTTAGATAACATTTAACTTTGTGAGATACATAAGAAAATAACAAATTTGACAAAGAAAATACTTCACTGAAATAGCTCAACACATGAATCTTGTAATGAAATCTCTTTATTACTCAGTCTAGTTTGCTGACTTGAAAAATTGGTACAATAACCCTAAGGTTTATGATCAACACAACTCTGCAAATGTATAGCAATACACACTCAACACTTCGAATTATGAAGTATTTATACAACTCTAATTTACAAAATATCCCAAATTGTCTTGGGAATTAATCTAGGAGAAAGAAATATCTTCATGCAAGAAGATAGAGACAGATGTTCAATTGTTGTATGTTGTCCCTGTTTATTAGGTTGTGTTGTCTTTATGCTCTGATATTTTGCTTTTTATTCTCTACCTTGCTGTTGGTCTTCACGTTGGCTCTTCTTTGTACTTTGACCTTTCAACTGATACTCTTTTACCTGACTGATCTATCATTTTCCTTTTACTGTGTTGTTTTCACCCTTACTATACATTTTTACATTTTGACTATGTATTTTTACAGTAAGTCATTCAATTTATCCCATGTGTCTGCATCTGGTAATTGGATATTTACCATTTTCCTGTAGATTTCATCTACCTCTGTGTACTTGGTAAAAGTGGGTTTATTTACAAAAAGGTGTTTTACCTCATGCTGGAGGTAAAACAAGTTCTCAAAGGTCTGATATAGGACCTTTCCAGTAGGCATCCCCTTCATAGAGGAAGTATTTACTTGATCCTTTGCTACCTCTCTTATTCTCCTGTTGTACTCCTCCTCTAGCATTAATTTATCATTTATCACCAAGGGATTGGGCAGACCCTTCTGCCTCAAAACATCAAACTTTACCTTGAACCTATCTATAGCCAGTTGCATGGTTTGGCATTTGTCCTCAAGGTTTAGCATCAAATTTCTCTTGGTGAGCACCTTCTTAACCTCCAATATTGTACCTTTCCTGTCAACTATGTCCAATTCCTGCAATTCATATTTGTTTTTGGAGTTCAGGAAATGGATGATTCTAGTAGCTTCTTCTAGCATGTCTCCCAGTTCAGCCTTAACCCTCTGAATGGCTTATGTAGCTTCTTTCACTAAGTCACTTTGTTAAAAAATTACTTGAATGGATGGCCAAATGTCATTGACAGAGTCAATGATATTGGCCCATAATTGTTCCTTAGATTGGCCAAGTGGCTCCTTTAATGTTAGCTCTTTCTCTAAACTCTTTATCCTCTCATTCATCCTGGTTGATTTCTGTACTTCTTCTTTGTGCATAATCTGTGAAATCTTGTTATCATTCTCTAGACTGGTTATCTTTTCCTTAAGCTTGTTTATTTGTGTGGTATGAATGGACATGTCTTCCATTGCCTTGACTAATTTACTAGCCTCATCACCTGGCTGAGCTGCTGTTGATGTCGAACCTGTTGCTGATGTAGATGCTGTGGAAGCTGGGAGGGTTGTAACCAGTGGAGCTGTAGGAGCCAATGAAGATGCCAAGGTGGATGGTACTGTTGTGGTAACTGTTGGAATGACAGTGGTAGGGCCAGTCTCAAGGCTGGCATGTTTCAACTGTATCAAGTTGTCCAACTCCTTTTCCATCTCTTTCAACTAATCATTCAATTTTAAAACGAGGTCCATCATTTCCTCCTGATGTGTTTGGCTCTCAAGGACCTCTTTTGCCCATGGATGCTTTGAATGAGGAAGTTTCAGTTGTTTTTTGAGAGCAACAATGTCCTCATTCTTTTTCTTTATCAACTTCTCAGTAGCCTTGATGTCATTGGGATCATGTCCCAGCTCAGTGACCAAGTCTTCTAGTGACTTGATTCTGTTGTCCTTGGCCTGTGAGGAGGCCTTTTCCAGCTTGTATTGTGTAATGATATTGTCCAATGAACTTTGCAGCTTATGTACAGTCATAGCTTTACCTGTCAAGGTGGAATAGATCATCTCACCTGCCTGCTTATGAAACTCAATTTGGTCAATGGGATGAACATCCCTGGCCAAAACCTCAAAATCTATTTTCCTGTAGTCAGCTGATGTTTTGGCTGCTGGATTGTAGGTTGCATGAATGACATCTGCATTTTTCCTATTTTGATGTCAAAGGCTGACATCAACCTGTTTTGATTTGCAGGTGTCTGCTTGAAGTATTGAGCATAAGTCTCATCCTTCAACTTCTCATTCCTCAACTTAATTTCTTTATATCTGTCCTTGATATCCTTCTCTTTATCCACAAGCCTGGTGAATGAAGAGACCTCAACGTTGAGCTGTCTCTCAATAAGTTGGGTATTTGATGTTGAGGGCTGGTGAATTTCTCCTGAAGCTAATGGGCCTTTTCTCCTTTCCACCATTGTCTATGTTAGAGCCTAGATTGACCTCAGGCTGAAGGAAGGCAATCCTAGGATAACCACAAACCAAGCTTAACCTGGTAGCTAGCCCTACCAGGTCGGGAGAGGGCTCTCTCCTTGTGAATCTCAGTCAAGATGACTGGATAAAATATGGATTTTAAGCTACGTATAGTAGCTCTAGGGTTTTTTGATTGATTTTGTTGGTTTTGTTGCTGGATCAAATGGAGCCAGGGAGTTTTGGGTCCAGGAAATCAAGTCAGGATGCAAGGTGTTCTATGGGGCGAGGTAGGTAGGTGCTTTGGCACTTGAAATTGAGTGAGATGATAGGTCTAAGACTGGTGAGGAGCTGAGGAGGGCATGCAAAGATCATGTATCCTTCTCAAACAGTAGAAAACATAAAAAACTAAATGGTTTCCCAAGGCAGAGCACTGTAAACAATGAATTCTACCTATCTATCTTGATATCATTAAGCTAGAAGCAATGAATTAGATTGTGGCATACATAAAACATGAGAAAAACTGATAACAGAAGAAGAAACTATGCAAAAACACCATACCACAAGTATCCCATAAAAATAGCTGCAAATCCTGGTTTATTTCCTTGCCAAACTGCTGATAAAGGTGTACAATATAGCTCAGAGCATCCAAGAGAGTCCAACCTTTGCTAATGATAGAAAAAATACATAATATAGACATCAAACCACCTATTCTAGCCATCAGGGGTCGAAACCAAGAGAAAAGGAGCTATTACAACCATTTCCAAACAGGGAACAGGAATATAGGCAGTGGAACAACTTGCCTCTATAAGCATGGAAACTGATTCATTGACCCCAAAACCACCTCAAACTGATGAATCTACCCTCTAAGATCATTTCACTATTACATTTACATGCCAAGTCATTAATTAAAATCATAAAATCATCCATGAAGAGAGATAAAGTCAACTTGCAGTGAAAATAGGCGAAAATTGGATTTTCTGGCAAATTGGTCAAAAGCGCAGCACTGCTTTCCACCCACTTTTGGAGGCCTCCCCCTCAGCCAAATTGAGTCCAAGATAGCTCATTGGAAAAGTCTTCCTGTCTAGTTTCTTGAACATATTGAATTTTTTCATTTGGAGGTCATTTCCCCCCTCAAAACTAAAATCTCCAAAGGATGCTTCTGTGTGTCGAAAAAGAGGCAGAGAGGTCATTTTTTGATAGTTTTTGGACCTTTTGGTGACCTATTTTTGCTCCAAAATTGCTGAAGTTTTCAGGTATGAATGCTCTCATCATGTTGAATCCAAATATATGAAATTTTCCTCCAATAAGTGCTCCAGGGAAAAGCACAGTGAGCTTCTGGGCGAATTTCCCGTTTTTAAAATTTCAAAATTTGAAAAAGACAAAAAATCATCAAAACTTGCCCAGATTTGGCATGGGACACCACCATCAGCTGATTTTATGGGCTAGTGAGGCTTCAGCTAATATCTTCAACTTATCTTGCTCCTTTTTTCTCTTTAAAGCCTTCCTCAACCTAGCTTTAAGTTTCCCGATCCTTATGTTACAGATTTTGTTTCGAGTCAAGTAATGGTAGGCCATGTGGCGAAGCATCTTCTTATCCCTGTTGGCCTTCTCAATCAACCCCTCAAGGTGTATGTTGACCCTCTCAAGCCAAGTTTCCCTATCATTCTCAATTTCTTTCTCAATTGAAGTCAACTTGACATGAGCCTCCTTGGCCTTTTGCCTGTTTTCTCTGATCTTTTGCAGCTCCATGAGGATTTGCTTGTCGCTCAATTTCTTGTTTTCCTGCTCTAAATATCTGATGATGAACTTAGCTCTCTCTAAGTTATCTGACAAGGATTGTATTTCAGCTTCTTTTTCCTTTATGATCATGTCTTTGACAGTTTTCGGATCCTGATCTTCCAAGTCAATAATGTCAACTCCATGACAAGTAAAGTGCTACTGTGGTTCCTCATGCTCAACAAGATCAAAATCTCTTTCCTGCTCATCACCAAGATCTTTTTCTTGCAACTTTTCCTTTCCCTTTCTTTTCTGCTTAACCTGTACCTGTTTTGCTGAAGAAGAAGGCAAAGCCCTTTCCACACCTTATGGAGATAGCATTTTCCTGTGGCTTGAAGAAGAAGGTGAGACCCCTTCCACACCTTGTGGAGATAATACTCGCCTAGCAGTTGCAAAAAGTTTCCTAGTACCCCTCTTATATGTCACAAACACTGGCACTCCAACAATTTCAGTCTCTTTGACCTTTTCATGGCTTGAAGGTCCACCTTCTTCATGTCTTACTAATGAAAAGATTTGTGGGCCTTTGAACATCTCATGAGAAATGAAAGGAATAAGGTTCTAGTTCAGCTATGGAAACTACAGTAATATGACCCTTAAGGAGTCATAAATAAGCTAAGGCTCAAGGTCAAATTGGGCCCTTTCATTCATCATCCCAGGCCAGACATATAGAGATTTTCCAACCAATCATAATGGTTGGAAAACACTTTGGTATACATGGACAATACTATAGCTGATGTAGAGAATACATTAATTGAAACTTTCATTTCTCACTAATGGGGAATGTGTTTCACACGAGGGAAAGGGGTTTTTAGGAAGGGGGATGATTTTTGAAGGGTAATTTCTAGGGAAATGTGTGAAACTAAGGGGTAAAGGTCAAAATGAAGGGAAAAAGGGTATTTTATAAGAAATGAAGGGATAATGGGGAAATTAGCAAATAAGTATGTGGGGGTGTAGTGAAATGAGGGGAAATTAGTAAACAAACTTGGTAAATGTCCTTTCTTTCTCACAATTCCTCTTGCACATGAAAAATAGGATTAAGCATGATAAATGTGCTTTTGACTTAGCAACCTTGTGCATTTGCAAAACTTCTTCTACCTACCCTTTATTTACCCTAACATTTTTTCTTCATTTCAATGGGTGCATTTGAGCTTACTGACCCTTTATTTCCTTTTCTTTTGATAAGCACACTATCTAATTCTAACCTTATAACTTCCAATGGCTCAGATTAAACTGATGAGCTCATTTTTATTCTCTACCTAACTACTGATCTGCCAAGGTTAAATAGTTTGGCTAGATCTTTATTCTCTATCTATCAACATGAAATTTAAAGCATGAATGAGTCAATATTAAGCTATTTGACCATCATGGATTGTGGCATTTCTGACAAGCTGCACACAATCTTATTTTACATAGTAAAGTAAAAAGTAGTGGCATTTGAATTTGCACACTTTCATGATCTATTTTTATTTCTTTTCTGGGGTTCATATTTTTCACTTTTTGATATTTTTTTCTTTGTTTTTTCCTTTGATTATTATTTTAGGACACACCCTATTTACATTTTTTAATTTTTAATATGGAAAACATTTTGCAGAAAGCAAAAGTATGTACAATATTACCAGACTAACCATAGCCAATTCAAAATTATGAGTCCTATTATTATAGGACCCTAACAGTGGCTCCCCATGGGGATGGCATTTCATGGTGAAATGTTAAGAACTTCAAGATCAGCAGCCTTTGAAACTATGACTGTAGTTAGCTTGTAAACTACGCTTTTGTGATTCTTCTTTATTCATACATATGATGGTGAACCCTTCAAAGCTTAGGGCTTCCTATATGGGCTTCAACTTTTAAAAGGTCACTATCCAATCCAATCCAAACTCTGTAATGCTATGTACAATGAGAAAAGTAAAATGAACTAGTGTTAATCTCTAGATAAGTAGTGCTTCAACATTCTACCATTGACAAGTCCTCCTGGTAGATCTGTTCCATCTAGCTCTCTTAAGAAAAATGCATTGTTACCTCTGTAACCATAAATGATATAAGGGCCTTGCCATAGGAAATCAAATTTGCCATGTTTACCTTTCTCTTCTCTTCTAGAATCCCATTTGATAACTTTATCACCTATGTAAAAATCATCATCTTTAGTCTTCTTGTCAAAAATCTTTTTGATTTTATCCTGGATCACTTGTGATTTGACATAGACTTCTTCTCTGGTTTGCTGCAAGTGTATTGTCTGATTTATCCTCCTTTGGATATCATTTGGTTCTACTTGCAACTCTTGAATGATCTTCATCACTGGCACTCCTAAAGAGGATGGAAAAACAACATCCATTCCATATACTAACTGATAAGGAGATGTACCAATGGACTTTTTGGTAGTTAGTCTGTCTGCCCATAAGGCATTTACCAACTTTTTGTTCCATGTCTTCTTGTTGTCTTCCAGTAGTTTCTTGATGATATTAACAAGGCTTTTGTTTGAGGATTCTGCAAGTCCATTACCTTGAGGGTAATAGGTAGTGGAATGGCCAAGGGTAATGTGATATTTGTTACAAAAGTATACCATTTTCTTAGATTTGAAAGCAGTTGCATTATCAGTAATGAGTTTTTGGGGGCATCCAAATCTTGAAAGGATATTGTTTTCAAGGAATGATATAGTGACAGATTTTGTGGCTTGTCTAGAAGGGATGGCTTCTATCCATTTAGTAAAGTAATCAGTGACTGTCAAAATCCATTTATGTCGTGTTGAGGAGGATGGGTGAATTTCCCCAATGAATTCTACACCCCATTGTTGAAATGGCATTTGTGTGGAGATGGGTTTGAGAGGTAAAGGTAAAAGGTTCCTTTTGCCCTCAAATATCTGGCACTTATGACAGGAGGTCACTTGTTTCTTGACATCTGCAAAAAGGGTGGGCTAGTAAAAACCTGCCGTTAGACTCTTGTCAGCAGTTGTTTTCCAATATAGGTGTCCTCCATAATCTCCTGCATGAAATTCTTGCATAACTTTGTCAGCTTCATCTTTTAATAATCAATTTAATAGAATGCCACCATTATCTTTCCAAAATAAATCATTATTTATGATACAATATTTCATTGATTTCATTTTAAAAAATCTAGCTTTAGTTGAAGATAAACTAAGAGGAGTTTGTAAGTTTAGTAAAACAAATATGATATCTGCATACCAAGGTGAATATGTAAAAGTTTCACTAATCTGTGGAGTCGCCATCTCTTCCTAATCATCTAGGGCACCAATGAAATTTATATCTAAGGCTTGACAGTTCGATTCAACCATGAGTTTAGCTAAACCTTGGCCTTTGATAAGTTTTGTAGGCTTTATTTCTATGTCATATTCCAAAATAGTGGCAATCCATTTGCCTCTCTTTCCTTCAGGCCCATTCTATGTCAAAATGTCCTTTACTACTGAATTTGGAACATAAGCAATGATGTGTGAATACAAGATGTATACTCTGAAATCTTTAATAGCTTTCACTAAAGCTAGTGCTTGTTTTTCCATTATGTTGTACTTTAGTGTGGCATCTCTTAAAGATTTATTGAAAAATGCAGGTTTCTCATATCCTTGATCATTCTTTTGCAACAAGACTACTGCAATAGTATGTTCTAAAGCAAAAGAAAAAATTATAAAATATTTTTGGAAATCAGGACTTATGAGGACTGGAGTTTTGGTAAGGGCTTCTTTAATGGCCTCAAAAGACTGTTTAGCCTCTATTATCCACTTAAGTGCTGAATCTTTCCTTAACATGTTATTTAGTTCTCTAATTAATTCTGCTAAGTTTGAAATGAATCTCCTAAGAAAATTTATTTTGCCTAAAAATGATTGTAATTCTTTGATGTTTCTAGGATGAGTGATGGTCAAGATAGCCACTATTATAGTTGGATCTATTCTAATTCCATATTTGGATATTATGTGTCCCAAGAGTTTATCTTCTTCTAGACCAAAGAGTGTCTTTTTGGGATTTAAGGAAATACCAACTTTTCTGCATTTAATGAAAACTCTTCTTAGGTGATCTAGATGTTCGTTATCTAATTTAGAAAAGACTGTGATGTCATCGAGGTAAACAACTAGAAAGTCATGGATTTATTTTGGCAAAGGCTACATCCATAGTTCTCTGGAATGTTGCTCCTGCATTCATCAGTCCAAAGGCATCTTCAAATACATGAAAGTACCCCAAGGAGTAGTAAATGCAGTCTTTGCTTGGTCCTCTGGTTGAACTAATATTTGGTTGTATCCAGAAAATCCATCAAGAAATGAAATTCTGGATGAGCCTACTACCCTTTGAAGAATGTGGTCCATTTTTGGGAGAGGATAATTGTCTTTTAATGAGACTTTGTTCAAGTTTCTGAAATCAACACAAAGTCTGATTTCTCCTGTTTTCTTCCTAGTAGTGACCAAATTAGAGACCCAATCTGAATATCTAATGGGAGCTATGATTTGGGCATCATACATCCTTTTTACTTCCTTTTCAATGAGTGGCATAAGAATTGGATTAATTCTCCTAAGCTTCTGTTTAAAGGGTTTATGATCTTCTTTGATAGGTATCTTATGTTGAATTATGCTGGTGTCATAAGACTTAAGGTCTTCATAACTCCAGGCAAAGACATCTTGAAACTCTTTGAACAGACTTATGTATTTAATCTTTTCATCTGGAGGTAAGGCTTTTGATATTTTGATAATATTGGGTTTTTCTTCAGTTCCTATGTTACATTCTTCTATATCTGCTCTTAAAGGCTCCATTTTTGGTTTCCTAGCTACATCATTTGAATCAAACAAATCTTCTAATGGGACTAATCCCTTAGGCAAAAAGTTATTTTTAAGGTTTAGAATTTCAGGATCATCATTCATTATTTCTTCTATTTCTACATTTTCTAAGTTATCTATTTCTACTTTAGTGAAATTAGTGGGTTTACCTATATCTAAAGCATTTATATCTATCTCACTATTTATGTTATTATCTATTGTACAATCTGTATCTATATTACAGTTTTGAAACTCTCCTTCAACATTCATGAAATCATAAATTTGGGAATCTTGTGAGAAAATATGCCAATATTTTAAATTGTCAGGTATAACAGGGCTATGTCTCACTTCTACAGTGTACTGGTGGTTGGGTTAAAAAGGCAATTTGCAGGTACTAGCAAAAGTGGCTAGACTGTGAGCTTGCATATTCTGTTTCCTAGGAATGGCAGAAAAATTAGTTTCTAGAAAGTCTTTAACCAAATCTAGGACAGTTTCTCTATATTTGCTAAGTTTGGGATTATTTACAGAGTATTCACCTTTGATTTGTTTAATAATCAATTCTGAGTCTCCCATTATAGAAACTCTCTTGGCTCCAAGTTTTCTAACCATTTGTATTCCTAATATTAGAGCTTCATATTCTGCCATGTTGTTTGTGCATTTAAATTTTAATCTAAATGCATGACCTTCAGAATGATTATTTTCCATGTTGTGAATCCACGCTTCTGCACCTTCTCCCAATCTATTCACAGAGCCATCAAAATCTAAATGCCATAGGGACTCAAGAAAATGTTTTCACTATCAGGAGCTTTGTATTTCTCTTCTACAACTGTGATTTCATTTTTGTCATGTTTTGAATTGTACAATATAAAAGAGTCCATATCAGAATGCATGGAGTATATAGGGAAATTCTGTGGTTTTTCTGCAATACCCACCATGTATTTCATCAAGGTCTCTTTGTAAAGTTTCCTTTGTTGACCAAAAATAGAGATGGTGGCATGTGACATACCTAATTGTAAAGATCCCTGCAATTTTGCTCCCTGTGACCGAGATAACAGCATTCCATACTTGGGTGGGATATCAACACCTACTATGTCCATGGTAATACTCTTTGCTGGGCACTGGACTAGAGTCACACACAAATCGTTAATCAGGCCAAGGCACTTGACTTGGCTAGAATCAAAAGAAAATAAGTCCTTGTATGGTCTGGTGATATCTAAGTTTAGTCTCTCCATGATTGCTTTTGGCATTAAGTTATGGGATGCCCCTGAGTCTAGCATAGCATTATGTAAGATTTTATCATGAACATTCAAGCTAATGTAGAAAGGAGGGATACCCCCTTGTTGATGTGTGCCATTTACTTTAGGACCAAACAATAACTCAGGCTGATCATCATTCAAATTCAAAAATCCTCTCCTTCACCTATATTTAATGTTTCAATGATTTGTGATCTATATGATTCATTTTTCACTAGCTCGGTCAAAGGAACTGATATTTTCAATTTTGCTATCTTAGTCTTAATGTTGAATGGAAATTGAGTTTTTCTTGACTGGATGAGATTTTCCTTGGAAAATGTGGTTTGTGTATTTTTATCTTCTTTTTCAGTACTAGGCAATTCAGTTTGTGTTTCAGCTGTTTTGTTTTGAATTCTCTTAATTGGAATGGTCTGAGTAATAGTTTCAGTTTGAGTTTTAGATGAAGTTATATCTACAATTTTTGGGCTGGAAGTCTCTTGAGTTCCCCTAGGGAGGATTTGTAGGATTTTGGTCACAGGAGCTTCTGTTATCTTTTTAGTTTGGGTTTGGATTGATCTCTTAGTGGGAATTTCATTATTCTTTTTACTTCTTAGGCTATACTATTTGTGAACCTCATATATAGCATATTCATAGCCCTGTTTAAAGTCAAAGGACTCTCCAGATTCTAATTGCAATTGTTGCAGCATGTACAATTCCTGTTCTTCTTGAGTAAGAAAAACAACATCTTCATTTTTAATCCCTAATAAGTTTATTTGGGTGTCATCCTCTCCCTCATGGTTTTGTGAACCCTCAGCATAGTTTTCCTGGAAGGGTGGTCTAATTTGCTGATCTGGTATAACATTCTTTCCAGTGTTAGGATTCTTCCTGAAGTTGGGGTTTCTTATTGGGGGTGGTTGTTGATTCTCCCACTGAGTTTTTCTTTCCATGTTTTCTAATATATCCATTATTCTTTCTACACTCTTTTCTAAACTATCTATTTTACCATCAGAAGTGGAGGTTTCCTCTTTAATGACAACTCTTTTTTAATTTCTCATCCTAGCTTTCTTAGCTAATATATTGGCTTCTACACTAACAACATTACTTTGCATTTATTCCAATGTTTCAGGGTTTCTTTCCCTTAATTGGTGTGACATATCAATGTGAAAACCATCTGGGAATTTGATGAGTGCTAGTTCTGGTGGAGGTTTAATATTAGTAGGGATTGCATTGTAGACTATTGAACCTAGTATAATAATCCTGAACTGATTCATTAGGAGCTCTTCTATTGTTATCATATTCAAATATTATTTGCAAAGGGTTTTATTTCTCTCCCATCTGTCAATAAACAATCTATGAAAAGTAACTAAATCTGCAATATGATTAGCTGGTAAACCTTTGAACCATTTTTTAACATCTCCTGTCAATGTTTGGGCAAATAACCTCATTTGGACATCAGACTCATCAATCTCATGCAACTCAAAATAGTCAGTCATTTTGTTCACATGTTGTTGGGAAGTATACTGACTAGTAGCATCAAACAAAAAGATTTTGCTTTGGTAATCTTGGGGCATGGGATGTAATTGGGCTGGTAAAACCAAAGGTGCATATCTGTCTGCCATGACTGAGGTTTTAGTTTGGCTGTGGGGAAAAGTAGTTGTGCTAGAAGAAGGACTTGAAATGGGTGTAGATGAACTAGATGAACTTGAGATGTTCAGATGAAGAGGAAGTTGAGGTATCTATGATTTAGGGGAATGAACTGTGGTGGATATTATAGGTGAGGTGGTAGTAAATGAAGGTGTATTTACAGTATTTTAAGATTTTGCAGAAAGTTCAGAGGCAACAACAATGAGGGAAGCTAATTCAAATGATTGTTGAAGATAAGAATCATCTGTATGGTTTATCAAGGTTGAGGTTAAAGCTTCTAGTTTATCAAAAGTATTCAAGACAAGTTGATCTAAATCTGGATGTATAGGCACCTTTTTTGACTCAATGAATTGAATGAAATCAGGGTCTATTACAGTTTCATGAATCAAATTTTCTGATTTGGTTCTAAACAAAGAAAGCTCAAATGACAAATCAAAATGAATGTCCTCTAAACTTGATAATTCCTTGGGGAGTGAATTTGCTTTAACTAATTGGCTACTACTTGCTTGAGTTTCTACCTTTTTTGGTTTTCTTAAAATTCTGTCAGGGTCATCAACTATTGTAGCAGGGTTTGGATCTGGATTTGCCTTGGTATAGTGAATCTTTTTGGGAGCCAAAATTTTATTTTTTTAATTTTTTTTATGAAACTTTTCAACAACCCACAAAATGACCTTAAGGGGCAAAAGATGAGATTTAAAATTTCCTTAAAGTTTTATTACACTGAGGATCGAGTTCCCTAGTATGGTCGCCAATATGTTATCACTCCAAAATTTATTTTGAGTTGTTAGAGAAAGAAATGACAGATGTAACCACAAACCTACTTTGGAGATTAGGATCTAGCCTTCCTAATGCTTAGAGAGGGCTCTCTCTTTATGATTTAACTTTGTTTAGTCAATTGATTTTAGGTTAGTTATGATTGTACTTGGGTTTTGTTTTGGATTTGGTGATGGGATCACTTACTTAGATGGACAGAGGGGTATCTTTTACCATTAGGCTATGGGGTCAAAAGTCAAGCAAACAGGACTGGATCAAGTTCTAAAAATAGTGTCTTCAGGGCAAGGTAGCCGAGTTACTTCAAATCTCAAGGCTGGATGGTGAAGTGGTTTTCAATCGGATCCAAGGAGCAATTAAGGATTCCTTAGACTAGATTTTGAATGAAGTGAAAGAGGTAAACCGGGATGGGAGAGCAATTAAAGATTCTCAGATTTGGATATCAAAAGAAAACATAAAAATTATTAACTATTCAAGATAGAGTGTACTTAAACAAATTTTGAAATAAATTTCCAGTTAATTCATTCACTTTAGATAACATTTAAGTTTGTGAGATACATAAGAAAATAACAAATTTGACAAGGAAAATACTTCACTGAAATAGCTCAACACATGAATCCTTTAATGCAATCTCTTTATTACTCAGTCTAGTCTGCTGACTTGAAAAATTGGTACAATAACCCTCAGGTTTATGATCAATACAACTCTACAAATGTATATAAATCCACACTCAATACTTCGAATTATGAAGTATTTATACAACTCTAATTTACAAAATATCCCAAACTGTCTTGGGAATTAATCTAGGAGAAAGAAATATCTTCATGTAAGAAGATAGAGACAGATGTTCAACTGTTGTATGTTTTCCCTGTTTATTAGGTTGTGCTGTCTTTATGCTCTGATATTTTTCTTTTTATTCTCTGCCTTGCTACTAGTCTTCATGTTGGATCTTCTTTGTACTTTGACCTTTCAACTGATACTCTTTTACCTGGCTGATCTATCATTTTCCTTTTACTGTGTTGTTTTCACCCTTACTGTACATTTTTACATTTTGACTGTGTATTTTTACAGTAAGTCATTCAATTTCTCCCATGTGTCTGCATCTGGTAATTGGATATTTACCATTTTCCTGTAGATTTCATCTGCCTCTGTGTACTTGGTAAAAGTGGGTTTATTTATAAAAAGGAGTTTTACCTCATGCTGGAGGTAAAACAAGTTCTCAAAGGTCTGATATAAGACCTTTCCAGTAGGCATCCCCTTCATAGAGGAAGTATTTACCTGATCCTTTGCTACCTCTCTTATTCTCCTGTTGTAATCCTCCTGTGGCATTAATTTATCATTTATCACCAAGGGATTGGGCAGACCCTTCTGCCTTAAAACATCAAACTTTACCATGAACCTGTTTATAACCAGTTGCATGGTTTAACATTTGTCAGCAAGGTTTAGCATCAAATTTCTCTTGGTGAGCACCTTCTTAACCTCCAATATTGTACCTGTCATGTCAGCTATGTCTAATTCCTACAATGCATATTTGTTTTTGGAGTTCAGGAAATGGATGATTCTAGTAGCTTCTTTCAGCATGTCTCCCAATTCAGCCTTAACCCTCTGAATGGCTTCTGTAGCTTCTTTCACTAAGTCACTTTGTTAAAAAATTACTTGAATGGATGGCCAAATATCATTGACAGAGTCAATGATATTGTCTCATAATTGTTCCTTAGCTTGGCCAAGTGGCTCATTTAATGTTAGCTCTTTCTCTAAACTCTTTATCCTCTCATTCATCCTGGTTGATTTCTGTACTTCTTCTTTGTGCATAATCTATGCAAACTTGTTATCATTCTCTAGACTGGTTATCTTTTCCTTAAACTTGTTTATTTGTGTGGTATGAATGGACATGTCTTCCATTGCCTTGACTAATTTACTAGCCTCATCACCTGGCTGAGCTGCTGTTGATGTCGAACCTGTTGCTGATGTAGATGTTGTGGAAGCTGGGAGGGCTGTAACCAGTGGAATTGTAGGAGCTAATGAAGCTACCAAGGTGTATGGTACTGTTGGAATGATAGTGGTAGGGGCAGTCTCAAGGCTGGCCTGTTTCAGCTGTACCAAGTTGTCCAATTCCTTTTCCATCTATTTCAACTAATCATTCAATTGTAAAACGAGGTCCATCATTTCCTCCTGATGTGTTTGGCTCTCAAGGACCTCTTTTCTCATTGGATGCTCTGAATGAGGAAGTTTCAGTTGCTTTTTGAGAGCAACAATGTCCTCATTTTTTTCTTTATCAACTTTTCAGCAGCCTTGATGTCATTGGGATCATGTCCTAGCTCAATGACCAAGTCTTCTAGTGACTTGATTTTGTTGTCCTTGGCCTGTGAGAAGGCCTTTTCCAGCTTGTATTGTGCAATGATATTATCCAATGAACTTTGCAGCTTATGTATAGTCATAGCTTTACCTATCAAGGTGGAATAGATCATCTCACCTGCTCGCTTATGAAACTCAATTTGGTCAATGGGATGAACATCCCTAGCCAAAACCTCAAAATCTGTTTTCCTGTAGTTAGCTGATGTTTTTGGTTGTTGGACTATAGGTTGCATGAATGACATTTGCATTTTTCTTGTTTTGATGTCAAACGCTAACATCAACCTATTTTGATTTGCAGGTGTCTAATTGAAGTATTGAGCATAAGTCCCATCCTTCAACTTCTCATTCCTTAACTTAATTTATTTATATCTATCCTTGATATCCTTCTCTTTATTCACATGCCTGGTGAACGAAGAGACCTCAACATTGAGTTGTCTCTCAATAAGTTGAGTATTTGATGTTGAGGGCTGGTGAGTTTCTCTTGAATTTGATGGGCCTTTGCTCCTTTCCATCATTGTATCAGTGTTAGTGATTTCCATTGAGTCAATGGTGTCTTCCTATTCAGTTACAGGACTAAGCTTGGGCCTCTTCCTGTAACTGACCTCAAACTGTTCATCTGTAGTTTCCATAGCTGAACTAGAACCTTCTTCCCTGGTTCTCTTGGCATTCCTATCTTCATTTGCTGGAGTTTGTAAAAGATGAGGAAGATTCATTTTCTCTCCTAGTTCTAGAACCTACAGGAAGGAACTTGTATCAATCTGTTTTTCTACATCAATTAATGTATTCTTTACTTCAACTACAGTACTGTCGATGTCTACCAAAGTGTTTTCCAACCATTCTAATTGGTTGGAAAATCTCTCTATGCCTAGCCTGGGATGATGAATGAAAGGGCCCAATTTGACCTTGAGCCTTAGCTTATTTATGACTCCTTGAGGGTCATATTGCCACATAAAACTGTTTTTGAATTTCATTTGCTGCAAAATCTTATTTGCTTCTGGTCCAGCTTCCCTAGTATTACAAATGAAGGGGCCCAATTGATTTTTCATTTTAAATTGAGTTTTCTTCTTGGCTGCCAGGAAGTTAACTTCATCAGAGTTGATTATCTGCCTAAAGTACTCTAATGCAAATATCCTCATTGGGAGGTATTTGGGTAGTTTGTAGGGAGCCAGTTGGCATCCATATATCCTTATTTATGTGTGGTGATGGTATAAATACCAGTCTCCCACATTACTGTTCTTGGTCAACTGTAAAACTCTCTTGATCTCTTGACTAATTCTTGGCTGATGGCTAATGGTTAGCATATTCATAACTAGATGGACAAATGAATCAATGAAGTCTTTATATGAAAAAATAGTAGAGTATTCTTGGATCACTGGTGTCCAATATATGCCTGATCTTGGATTTACTTTGGTGTCCAATTTCTGAATGTTGGTTGGAAACTTGTTTGACTGATAGTAGAGGAACATGTGAAACAAAGCTGAGGAGTACTTGAACACTCTCTCATTTGGTAGTCTAATGAATTGTTCATGCATTCTATCTGCTATGAACTGAGCATAGTTGTAAATTACAACAGGAGGCTTGCTCGGGAAAAAAATAGAAAGGAAAACTAAGACAACCTCATCCAAATTCTGATCTGTGGTGTATCCTAAAATGCAAGAGAGCATGGTAATAATCTGTTTGCCTCTCTCAGAAAAAAATGTGGCAGCATAAGGGGGACTATTTGTTGGAGTGTGAGACTCCTTAATGATGAAAGTTTGGATAATTTGAGCCTTCTTGGGTATGTCTAACTTGGTATAGAGGTCAAGTAAGCCCTTAATAGAAAGTGGGGTCTCATTTGGGCTTGGCTGGACTTGCAACATTTGATTAATGGATTCTGCTGTGAGGGTGAACAAAACTTGCTTGTCAGGGGTGACAATGACTCTTTGGCTAGGAATGTAGCAAGCTTGGCACAAGTGGATGATTTCTGGGAAAGGGTGTACTTGTGGGAAACAATACTTTGGAAAATTGGACTCCCAAAGATGAATGTCATCATTCTCGTTCAAAAACCTATCCTTACTCCAGAAGTGGAGTTTCGGTAGGTAAGCAGGGGAAGCAGTGTCCTTAATTTGAAATTCTTGTTCTGCTAAGGCAACGTGGTCAATGTCCAAGTGAGGGGTTTACAGAGGTCTCATGTCTAGAGAGGTTTTGGAAGCCATGATTGGGTTTATATATTTGAATTAGGCTTTCAGTGGTTTCAGAAGTGAGGTTTAGAAGTTCTGGTACAGTGAGAGGGTAATTACAGTCTGTAAACAAGGTTCGGGGTGTATAGCAAGTTTCTTGTCAATTTAGGAAAGTTTTGTTAATTAATTCAATTAATTAACATTTCAATTTAAACTGTGCATTCTCAAATTCAAGAGTCATTCTAGTTTTTTCCAAGAATACCTGGAAATTGGCGGTCTGGCGTGCAGATGGGGTTCTGAGGTAACTGCAGAAGGTATTGAGGCTTCAACTGTCAACTGGTTGCTTGAATTGGGTATCCGGAGCGTCTTCAGGCTGCAGAAGGTGGTCAAATTTGGTCAGAGAGTTTCAGGGTATCGCAAATGGCTAAGCAGCAGTTTGCATTGAAAAATGAGTGAAAAGAACAATTTGGGGCTTTTTCAGCCTTTTAACACGTAAAGATTACATTTTGGCGCAGAAAGTATAAATGAATAGTGGGTAGTTTTTGGTTTAGGCGGGGAGGTGGTTTTCTGGGCCATCACACCGCTTTTGGAGGGTGGGCAGTATTTTTCACGAGCACGCGATCTAACCTAGTGTTGCCACGTAGCAGAACAGTGCCCAGGAAAAACCACGAATCTCGCGTGCTCTCTGGCCATTATTGGTCGGACGATGAATCTGCGCGATATGGTTGTACACCATTGGATCTAGGGGTAGGAGATCGGAGGGCTATTGCATAGTTAAGTTGCACAGATGGAATCAAGAAAGTGATTTGGCAGGGCCCGGGATTTAATTACATAGAAATGTAATTAATTAGCGCATAATGTCAGGTTTTTTAATATAAGAAACAGGTAATAAGGTGGGACCATGAGTTATGTGGCAGGGTTTTTTAACCGCACCAAGGGTTGGTGGGTTAACAAGAGTATCGGGGAAATGTGAAGGGGGATGTTAATTACATAACGCGGGGGCCTGAAAACTTAGGATAAGGGAGTTTTTATGGGTTTTGAAGGGAAATAGGGAAATTAATAAGGGGGGAAAGTAATAATTGTAATGGGGAATGGGTTTCACACTAGGGAAAGGGGTTTTTAGGAAGGGGGGTGATTTTTGAAGGGTAATTTCTAGGGAAATGTGTGAAACTAAGGGGTAAAGGTCAAAATGAAGGGAAAAAGGGTATTTTATAAGAAATGAAGGGATAATGAGGAAATTAGCAAATAAGTATGTGGGGGTGTAGTGAAATGAGGGAAAATTAGTAAACAAATTTGGTAAATGTCCTTTCTTTCTCACAATTCCTCCCGCACATGAAAAATAGGATTAAGTATGATAAATGTGCTTTTGACTTAGCAACCTTATGCATTTGCAAAAATTCTTCTACTTAACCTTTATTTACCCTAACATTTTTTCTTCATTTCAATGGGTGCATTCGAGCTTGCTGACCCTTTATTTCCTTTTCTTTTGATAAACACACTATCTAATTCTAACCTTATAAATTTCAATGGCTCAAATTAAACCACCCATTGTGGCTCAAGCTCTAAAGCCACCACAGCTTCCGATCCTGATTCCAAATGGTAGTGGATTCCTCACAGGAGATTTGGTTGAGTGTTAAAATCCCCTTGATAGAAAGTGACTCACACAGTTCCCTCAGAAGAATGAAAGCCTCGTTACAACCAACCGATGGATCCACTCCCACTCTAATACTAGTACCATTGCCACTCAGCATGGATAACCCAATAACAATAATGTCAAAAGAGTCAATCTTTGCCTTCCATATGACCAAAGAGTTTCTAGAAGACTTCTCCAGAGTTCTTAACCAAACCATCAAGTCTATAGGATCAATGTATTTCCTTTTAATCACCAAAGTCCATAAGTTGTCCTTGATTAGAAGACTCTAGCTAGATTTTGTTGCTAAAGAGCGAGAGAAACTGGAGAAATCCTTTATACCCGACCCTCCCTTCTCTTTAGGACAAGCAATTTTCTCCCAGGTCACCCATGGAAGTACATCATCCACTTTGGAACCCGCCCATATAAACTGACCACAAATTTTCCGAATTTGAGATAAGATGCCTTTTGGAACCCATGAAAGAGCAATCCAATAAATTGGAATAGCCTATAGGGTTGAATAATCTAGATCCTCTTGCTAGATATTTCACCACACTTTTCTCTCAAAAATTGTTCAGGGACATAATGCATTGGCCCATTTGTCCTACTTGGAGAAATGATAAATTTGGCATTGAGGGGATTGCAAATAGGTTGGAATGTTTTCTTGTCCACTCTTCCCTTTATGACAGGTTACAGAACCTCAAATCATGGACTTCTTATCTAGGCACGTCAGATCATGATGTCATTTTCCTAGAATGGAATGGAGAGTAGGACCCCATCGCTCTCCCTTTCAAATTCAACCATACATGGTTGCAGGACAAAGATTTTGTCATAGAAAATTTTAGGAGCGAATCTTAGCCCAAGGTCGAAATTTAGGGGGTTTTATATTTTGGAGGGGCAAATTTTTGATATTACACCCCTTTTCTATAGTTAGCCCAAAAATTTAAAAAAATAAATAATTATTACATTTTAGCCATGAAAAATAAGCTTGATAAACATTCCAAAGGTCCAATTCGCTTGGTTTGGAGGTTGGATTTGGTTGCAATCACCCCGATTTCCAGGAATGGTACTAGTTAGGGGCTATTTCGTCCTCTACCATTCCAGGAAATCGAGGAAAATTGAGGGTAGTGTTGAATTCGCCCTGGATTTTAGGGGTTTGCAGTTTGATACGCCTGTATAAATTCTACAGTCCTCATTGTTGAGCCGCGGGTGTGTAAATCCTACAGTCCTCATTGTTGAGCTGTGCGTGTGTAAATTATAAAGTGCGGGTGTGTAAATTCTTCAATCCTCATTGTTGCGCTGAAAGTGTGTAAATTCTATAGTCCTTTGTCGAATGCGCTCCTGACGATTGCTATTGTCTTTGAGGCAAGGTGGTTACTACTACTGGCCCTTGTCTTTCCGAGTTCGTCCCTGGCCTATACCTGCGAAGGGCGAGTGTGTCATGTTTGAGGCTCATGCCTTCTTCTCCATTTTGTTTCATTAACGAAGGCCAAATAAATTACTTGCTTCTGCTTGTGAGGCAAGTTGCTATCCATTCACTAGTAACTGTGAGTTGCAGGTGTGTTGTTTGTCTTTCATTTGTTTACTCTAGAGTGCCTGAAAAAATAGAAAGAAAGAAGATCCTGGGAGAGAAGTGACTCATTGGTCCTGCATTTTTATTATCTGTCTATTCTCTGCGATTCAAACCCAAGTCAAGGACTGGTGAGCCACAAAAATAGGAAAAACCTTTATAGTTTACTAGTCATCTGTGAATTTTATTATACCTTTCAATTCAATTACACCCATGATGCCTGTTGACAAAATAATAGTGATAGTCATATGTTGGGTGGATATCAAGGCATGCACGTCTTTGATTCGGTGACCACTTCACTCGGGTTCTCTGCTAACAGTATGTATTGCATTTTTTTTGCTTTGACTTATATGGGTTTTGTATGATTAGGACTCTGCCTCTGCTTCCGAGATAGTTTTTAAATACATATGGATATACAAGAGTTATATGATGCTCTCTTTAGATAGGCTTAGTGGTTAATACTAACTCTCAAATTGAGAGCTCCCACCTTGACCTTCAATGCCCATCAATAGAAGTACTGATGCTTTGGGCTTGGGATGGATGGAGTAATTGATTTGTTCGGTACTTCGTACGCGATGACTGAGCTCAAAGTGCTTGCCGACCCAAGCCAATCACTCTAGATCTAAAGCGCAATAGCTAATAAAGAGTTTATTTCAATTTTCCACATCTCCTCTGATGGTAATTCCTTGGAGGAACTGCCCTATTGGATGATTGATTCATTAAAGCCAGAAACCTGTAGCTTACCCTTGACTTGATTACTTTCACCCTAGGATGATGGAGGGTCTGCTGGGTTTTGTGAACAGAAGATCCATTGTCTTGAAAATGAAACTGCAGAAAAATGGATGCTTGGATGCATTAATGAGCGTGAAGGCCATATCCTAGGTGACCATGAATTCTAAGTAGAATTGGTATTTAGGTTTGATTTTCAAACCAATGGATGCAAAAACCTTATATGGGCAGTAATAGTTGTCTTGAATTAGAATATCCTGTTATAGTGATCTCATTTTTCCATGGAATTTGATTGTTGCCAATGAGAGGAAATTTAGGCTTCCTTTCTTTTTGTGAATGGAAGGGCAATGCTAGGAATTGAAAGTTTTGAAATTTAGTATGTTGAAGAGATCAAGTGTGTCGTATTTCTAAAAAGAAACTGTAAGCAGACATCTTTGACTTATATTGACAAATAAGTATGTATAGTTCCTGTTGTGGGTTGTTTGGATTTGATAATTCAACATAATTTCGCAAACAAGTCTCGTCAAGTGTGTTGTATTTATGAAAAGAAACTGTAAGCAGACATCTTGGACTTATATTGACAAATAAGTATGTATAGTTCCTATTGTGGGTCGTTTGGATTTGATAATTCAACATAATTTCGCAAACAAGTCTCGTCAAGTGTGTTGTATTTATGAAAAGAAATTGTAAGCAGACATCTTGGACTTATATTGACAAATAAGTATGTATAGTTCCTGTTGTGGGTTGTTTGGATTTGATAATTCAACATAATTTCGCAAATGGGTCTCGTAACTATACATACTTATTTGTCAATATAAGTCCAAGATATCTCTGCTTACAATTTCTTTTCAGAAATACAACACACTTGATCTCTTCAACATACAAAATTTCAAAACTTCCAATTCCTAGCATTGCCCTTCAATTCACTAAAAGAAAGGAAGCCTAGATTTCCTCTCATTGGCAACAATCAAATTCCATGGAAAAATGAGATCACTATAACAGGATATTCTAATTCAAGACAACTATTACTACCCATATCGGGTTTTTACATCCATTGGTTTGAAAACCAAACCTAAATACCAATTCTACTTAGAATTTATGGTCACCTAGGATATGGCCTTCACGCTCATTAATGCATCCATTTTTCTGCAATTTCATTTCCGAGACAATGGATCTTCTGTTCACAAAACCCAGTAGACCCTCCATCGTCCTAAGGTGAAAGTAATCAAGTCAAGGGTAAGCTACAGGTTTCTGGCTTTAATGAATCAATCATCCAATAGGGCAGTTCCTCCAAGGAATTACCATCAGAGGAGATGTGGAAAATTGAAATAAACTCTATATTAGCTACTGGGTTTTAGATCTAGAGCGATTGGCTTCGGTCGGCAGGCACTTTGAACTTAGTCATCGCATACGGAGAACCAAACCAATCAATTACTCCATCCAACCCAAGCCCAAAGCATCAATACTTCTATTGATGGGCATTGAAGGTCAGTGAGGGAGCTCTCAGTTTGGGAGTTAGTATTAACCACTAAGCCTATCTAAAGAGAGCATCATATAACTCCTGTATATCCATCTGCATTTATAAACTGTCTTGGAAGAAAAGGTAGAGTCCCAATCATACAAACCCATATAAGTCAAAGCAAAAAAATTGCAATACATACCGTTAGCAGAGAACCAAAGTGAAGTGGTCACCGAATCAGAGACGTGCATGCCTTGATATCCACCCAACAGATGAATATCACTATTATTCTGTCAGCAACCATCATGGGTATAATTAAATTGAAAGGTACAATGAAATTCACAGATGATCAGTTTTTATTATTTTTGTGGCTCACCAGTCCTTGACTTGGGTTCGAATCGCAGATAATAGACAGAATAAAAATGCAGGACCGATGAGTCACTTCTCTCCCAGGATCTTCTTTCTTTCTCTTTTTTCATGCACTTGGGAGTAAACAAATGAAAGACAACCAAACACACCCGCAACTCATAGTTGCGAGTGAATGGATAACAACTTGCCTCACGAGTAGAAGCAAGTAATTTATTTGGCCTTCTTTAATGAAACAAAATCGAGAAGAAGGCGTGAACCTTGGACATGACACACTATAGGCCAGGGACAGACTCGAGCCCTTCACAGGTATAGGCCAGGGACAGACTCGGAAATACAAAGGCTAGTAGTAGTAACCACCTTGCCTCAAAGACAATAGCAATTGTCAAGAGTGCATTGGACAAAGGATTGTAGAATTTACACACCCTCAGCTGAACATGAGGACTGAAGAATTTACACACCCTCAACTGAACAATGAGGACTGAAGAATTTACACACCCGCACTTTAGAATTTACACGCGCAAAACTCAGCAATGAGGACTATAGGATTTACACACCCGCAACTCAACAATGAGGATTGTAGAATTTATACAAGTGAATCAAATTGCAAACCCCTAAAATCTAGGGCAAATTTAACCCTACCCTCAATTTCTCTTGATTTCCTAGAATGTTAGAGGGTGAAATAGCCCCTAATTAGTGCCATTCCTGGAAATCTGGGCAATTGCAACCAAATATGACCTCCAAACCAGGAAATCGGGGCGATTGCAAGCAAATCCAACCTCCAAACTAGGCGAATCGGGCCTTTGGAATGTTTATCGGGCTTATTTTTAATGGTTAAAATTTAATAATTATTTATTTTTGAAATAAATTTTGGGCTAACTATAGTAAAGGGGTGTAATATAAAAAATTTGCCCCTCCAAAATATAAAACCCCTTAAATTTCGCCCTTGGGCTAAGGTTCGCTCCTAAAATTTTCTATGACAAAATCTTTGTCCTCCAACCATGTATGGTTGAATTTGATAGGGAGGGCGATGGGCTCCTGCTCTCCAATCCATTCTAGGAAAATGACATCATGATCCGAGGTGCCTAGGTAAGAAGTCCATGATTTGAGGTTCTATAACCTGTCATAAAGGGAAGAGTGGACAAGAAAACGGTCCAACCATTTTGTGGGTGATATCCCTAGGAGATTTTTTTTTCCAAGATGGTCCTCAGTCGATAGCCAACAGCCCCTTGCAGCCACCAACTAGCTCATTTTGCCATTTCTCCACCACTTGAGAAATCGGGGTGAAATGTTCCATGAATGACTTATGGGTATCATAGAGCAAACGTTGAAGCTAGACATGGAATATTGTAAGGTACCCACGGATATATGAATGTACCCACTAGATTTTGAGCCAACAACCTTCACACAAGGAGTGCCTTAATAGAACACATTGTTTCCAATTTCTCTACATCTTGTAGTGGTATGGGGGTATGCTACTGTAGTAGAATGACTTCTTATTATTATGGCCATCTCATAGATAATAACCACAAGCCAAAGAGGGCCCACAAGGCATGAAACAAAAACCACATGTATTTTAGCACCAGAAACAAAAACCACAGGTATGAATATATGAAATGTGCATCTTTTGAGTCATTGTATGGTGGGGATACATGAAGTAAATATCTATTTATGCTTGAGTATGTATAAGTTGGTTTATAAAGACATCAACCTTAAAAACTGTATAGTGGAAAACTATAGGTGCAAGCAACACCTATTCTAATTAATCTTTGATCTTGGAGAACATTCTCACCATATGTATGTATATATATATATATATTTGGATGGAGAGGTGTTTTGCAAAGGATGATTAAAGTTATTGTAATACTTTGTTGTTTTGTTTAAAGCTTTCGAGTGTTCATCAGGTGATTTGGAGATATGAATTAATTTAATGGAAATTTTTATATATTTTACATTTGAATGATGTTCTTTGTTTTATAGATGATGAATCATGATGTTATTGTTTTGCGTATAATGATTTATTTTTGCTTTTGGGCTTGGCATAACATTTTAATAAAAAATTGCTTAATGGTTTTTGTGAACATTACACTTATTTTACTTTGAATGCTACTTACAAATCTAGTAATTCTCAACTCTTGGAAACTATTGATGTAGGTTTCTAGATCGATTTGAAATTTTACTTGTGGAATATTCAGTGAGATGTCAAAATCTAATCATGGGAAGAAACCATCAAGGCAAATGGATGTATTATCATACTTTCAAAAGCCTCCATCCAAGAATACACATTCTCTTCATGCTTCAAACTCCTTTGAACAATCTATTACTAAGAGAGATGTTAACTCTTGTGAAAATGCATTTGATATCCATATGATGGATGAAAGAATAGGTTCCTCAAGTGATCAAGGTGAGATAAATGCAGTTTCAACAGAAATTGGTGATGAAAATGTTGAATATTTTTCCTTGGAAGGTGACACAATCCATTCGCGGGAAAGGAAAAAAAGCCAGTGGACCAAAGGGAGACAATTCCAAGAAGATTGGGTCTCAAGTTTTCCATTTATTGAAGCAATACCTCCTACAAATGAGAACGAGGTTTCCACAGAAGTTAGATGTAATGCATGTAGTTGGAAAACTCGCAAGGTAGTGAAATTTCAGATGAAGCTAGATACAATACAGAAGCATGTAGGAAAGGTGTATGAAAAGAAAATTGTAAATGGTGAAAAGAAAACTATTCTCAGATGGAAATCTTCTGAGGAATGTCAACATATCCAATATGCAGAAGAATACAAGAAATATTTAATAAGTAAGAGAAAACTTGAGGCAACTGAAGGAACCATCATATCTATATTTGGAAAGACGATGGAAAGAATTTTGTTATCCAAGACGATACAATTGAGCATTGTTTTTCACATCTTATCTGTTAATTTTTCATAGGGCTACATTGTTCTTTGCTTTAATGATTGCATTTCTTCATTAATACATTAAATTCACTCCATATCATCATTACATTATTCAGATCTACACCATTATTCATCAGCATATGCAATTATATAGAAAGAACAACATCATCATCATCAACGTAGCGGAGCATAAAAGAACATGTACACATAAAGAGACCAAGGCAAAACCAACTATGGGGAAAACCCTTGAAAATCTTCTTCTTCTTAGATCGTCATCAAATGATTCAGCAAAAGAGAGTACAATGATCCATAACTTGATCTATGCAACAAACAACTATGATATCCATGAAACATATCTAATCATGCTTATAATCAAAACCCTCATTCTGATGGCTGTAATGTGATATCACTGACTGTAGTCACTGTTGGATACTGTTGAACACTGTTGTCATTGAGTGGAATCTTCGGAATACTGAAATCTCATCTTTGAGTCCCGGACGCAGGGAGGAGGAGCTATGTGAGCGTCTATAACAATCCTGGACGCTCACTACAGAACTGGAAGACAATGTCCAGAACAGATATGTATCCTCCTAGGTGAATTGGATGAGGGCGTTTGGGGTCAAAGATACCCAGATCTGCCTCAAACCTTGGACGCTCTCATAAGGTTTTTGTGCGAGCGTCTATGGTAGCCCGGATGCTCTCAGGACCACTTTGTGAGAGCGTCTATGGCAGCCCAGACGCTCTCAGGACCACTCTGTGTGAGCATCCAAGGACTGACACCTCCAGATCTACCTCTTGAACTCTAGATGTTCCCATAGGCTTTTGTGCAAGTGTCTAGGGCTCTCAGGAAACCCTAGATCAGTGTGAGCTTCGACCCTGAGATTTCGGACCCTTGCATGAACTTTCCTCTGACATATCTGTGCGAACCAAGACAATAAGAGAAGAGAATATGGCTTGATCAATGTGTCCAAATGAGCTTGAGGTCTCTTCTATTTATAGGCTTTCATGAAGGTACACTTGGGGTTGAGGCCGACCTATCCAATTTAACATGTTCTTAGGGCCGACCTAACCCAATATACATGAGTGAATAAATAAATTCAAAAACCAACTTTGCTTATCCAAATAAGGTGATCTTTAGGTTGATTTTGGTCCTCTCGAAAAGAGGAATCTAATGCAATCATGATCTTGGTCCTCTGATCTATCCAAGGTGGAATTTGACCGCAGTTACAAAATTAACATTATCTAAGGGTCGTCCTATGACAGATTATACAGATCACATGAAACATCTATCTTTTCTTCAAGTGTCAAACTTTCCATCTTCTCATTGGTCTGTAACCAGTGGTTGGGAATGGGCAAGATATTTAGCTCAAGTAGAAAATGATGATTTGAAAGAGAAGATTGCAAATGCTAGGTTTTTGGCATTGTCTTTGGATGTGGTTACAACTATAGATAATACTTCATGGATCTGCATGAGCATTTATATGGTTATTGACCATATTAGGCATTCCTATCTAATTGGGATTAAAAAGATGAGAGAGACTTCTATAGCTTGAAATATTTATGAACTTGTTCTTAATAGTTTAAAGGAAAGTGGTATGGATCATTTAATGATTGCCAAAAATTTGGTATGTGTTGGAGTAGATGGAGCATCGATAATGCAATAACAAAGGAGTGGCCTTAATGTTAGAATAAAACTATCCACTTCACCATATATTCTTAATATTCATTGTATGGCTCATAGGATGAATCTTGCATTTAAAATAGTAAGCAAGTTTCTACTAGTTTCAAAAGTTGAAGATCGTGTACGTGATACTCATGCATACTTTGCTCGTTGTCCCAAATGGTTTTTAGAGTTTCAACAATTTGTAGATTGTGTTACGGATGGAAAAAAAGCTATTGAAAGATGTTGATACAAGATGGATCTCATTGAATGGACCAACTCAAAGACTATTTAGTGAGTTCAAATCTTTGGTAGGGTTGATGTATGAAAATCACTACAATGTAGGCAAAGCTCAAGATCTTCTTTTTTCGACTAACTAATATAGAGACCTTATTGACATTGGCTGGAATTCTTCCTATGCTACATGAAATGAATGTCCTCGTGAAAATGTCTCAGAATCGCACAATGTATATTGCAGAATACACAAATGCAAGAAAGTCAACATGCCTTGCATTGGATAATTTGTATATGATGCCAAAGTCTTTCACTGGTCCAGAGTTTACAAGTTGGACTAAGATCATCAATATAGAAATTACTGTTTTTTTTTTTTCTATGTTTGATGAAAAAGGGATGCTCTGTATCACAGTGCGTGGGTATATGGTTCCCTTTCATTATATTAGTAAGATGGGACTAATCACTGAAGAGTGTCCCGTGTCAAGAGACCAATTTGATAATATTGTGATTTTAGTGAGACAAAATCTGATAGAATTGTAAGATACCTATCATTAGAGATAAGAGAATGATTTCCTCGAGATGAATTGTTGGAGCCCATGTGTGTGGTATACCCTCAATATTGGAACAATTGTCAATCTCCAAGAACTTTAAAAGTTGATTTTCAAAAGAGATTAGAATCTTTAGTAGACCACTTTTGCAAGAATGTATCGATACATGGAAAACAAATTGAAGGTATTTTAGATTCATCAAAATTGTATCAACAAAGTGGACCCTTTGCTGAAACAATGTGGAAGCAATATCCTTTTTTGGAAAATCCTAATGAAAATGGTGCTATAACAAGATTATGGACTTCTTTAAGTGCTAGCCAATACCTGTGAGAAAACATATCAGAATATTTCAAATTAGCAGATTTGTGTCAAACCATGATTTTGGGATCAGTGGAGGATGAGAGAATGTTTAGTGCACTGTCATTCTTGAAGTCAAAGTTGAGGAACAAGCTTGATAAACATATGGATACATGTTTAAGATTATATGTAACAAAGTATGACATTAACAATTTTCCATATGAAAGAGCACTAGCTCTTTGGCAATTAGATTGTGATAGAAGGGGAGAAAACAATATAACAAATTTCTCTAATGAACTTGATACAAAACATAATGTTTTGGAGGCTCATAATGACAGTTCATTTGGAGAAGATCATGTTCACAATGTAGAAAATGAGGACCAAGATGAGAACTGGGAAATTGATATACCCTAAGACGTAATCTAATTCGATATATGTGAGGGGACTCTTATTTTGGTATACATGTTCCATTGATCATGCAAGATTACTATATGTCAATTTCAGGTAAAAATAGGTTCTATATTTTGTATTTTTCATTGTAACATTGCAGCTACATTTCTTTGATGCGTGTTATTTTAAGATTGATGTTTCATATTTAATCATTACATTGTCTGTTTCTTATCTGTGACAGGAAATGAAGTTGGGACCTATTTCCTTTCACATAGATAGTGTCCAAATAGTATTAAGTGATAAATAACTAATTTAACAAAACTAACACAAAGCTACAATGGGCTCATTCAAGTACATGAAACTACCTTGATGTCTAGCTTTGATATCTTGGAAAATTTTAGTGGTTTGTTTGCTGCTTGTGTTTAGAGAATTTTGTCGAGTTTGAAATTTTTGGTTTGTTTTGGTCAAAGATTATGTTAGTCCCTTGAATTCTTTTAGTTCTTATTTCATTATTAGATTCATAGATCTAGTTTTATAAATATTATTGTTTTCTTTATATATTTGGTGGTTTGAAGAAAGTTGTTTTTATTTCCTTTCACTTTGTGGCATGAGTTTAGAATCTTCACTTTTAGAATCTAGTAGGCTACTATGCTTATTTTATATTTTCTTGGAAAATATTTGGAAAGGGAAATGAGCCATGGGTAGTTAAGCAAAGAGAAAAATGGTTTATATACTAGGTTCCCACGCATTCATCGTAGGAGGCTTGTTTGCATGAGATGGACATTCTTTTGTATAGAGTCTTGTCGGTCATTTGTCGACCATGCTTTCAAGTCTTTAAGGTACTAAGTTGTTTGGGTTCCCACATGTTCTTAGGACCTGTTACCGCTCAAACTAGCAAGGGGCTTTAAAGGGACTCCTAAAGGGATCACTGCTAGGTCAAGGGCAACAATGGACACTTAGCCCACTGTCACCTCAACTAAGACTCCCTACTCTTTACGGACTCTCACCGATGGGAGGAGACACGGTATATGGAAGTCACTTGTGAAGGATGTATCAACAAATGGATGTGAAGTGACCTTAATGATCCTTTTCCTAGAAAGGGGGGAAATAATGGAGCTTACTTGTTCTTTAAGCAAGGTACAAAGATTTATAGGATAAGGAGGTGAGGATTTGAGGGTTAGGTTAGAGGAATATGCTTTGTAAAGGAGTTTCCCAATTCTAAAATCCTTATTGAACTTTACATCCCATATGGTTCTCGAAGAATTGACTTTTCAAACGTATGGGACCACACAGGACCAAGTGGACCCAGCCTAGGTTAGGGATAGGAATCTAGCAACCAATGTTGTTCTTAACTCAGATAAGGGAGGGGAAAGGATCAAACCAAGAATTTCCAATTAGAAGTGTCAAATTGATCCTATGAGCTGCTAGCTTAGGGAATACCAGGGAAAAGTTTGATCTCAGACCTAGTGCTTGGGTTATCTCACAACTCCACCTTAGGAATGGCTTCAAAATTGGAGGAGGCCTTGAGGACACACCAACATAGTAGAGGCTAGGGGAGCAAACTTTTTCTATGGCTATTTCGTTGGGAAAGTGATGCCCTAGGTGACCCAACTTGGCTAGACCTAGAAGAGGAAGGGAAGAGGTGGAGAAAAATGTTCTTTGAGTGATCACCTATTGGTAGACCAATGCCTAATCCCTTGGGGAAAATGAAGTCTAGGAGAATGATGAGAAAGGAACTTGTATTTTTGTCAAGGAGGCCTTAAGGACTACTTCGCTTGGCCTTTAGGGCAAGAATAAGAGACCTCAAAGCTTTTATACTTCACTTTGCAAAAAGAGATGGCTTATCAAGATAAATTCACTAGTAGAATTATCCCTAGGAGATTTCATTCACATACATGGCCCATACATTGAGAGATGCTATATACAAACAATAATTCCACTATTTCGCAATTATGCAATGCAACAATTAGCCCTAGTATAGCGACAATCTCATTCAATGCATATGACAAAATTAAAACAAGAATAACATTAAATGTGTGTACTTACATGTAATAGAACATATCCAACCATCAACAATTTGACAATAAAGAAGCTCCAATATAAAATGCTCCAATCCAAACATCAAAATCCATCCACGCTCCAATTCATCATCCCAGAAAAAGTGTGAAATTCTCTAAAGAGAAGAATGATCCAATCCAAAGTGATGATACAAATGAATTCATGTCTCTCCTATTTATACACTCATTAGGAGTTCGAATTACTTAATTTGAGCCTACATCACCCCATCAACTAAAATAATATGAAAATAACTATTTATTGGTGACAAGCCCACCAAACTAGATCACAAATAAAATAATAAGCCTCCCAAGAGGTCGAATGATCAATATGCATGTTGGTGGGCTCTCTAAGAGCGCTGATGAAGTCCATAAGTGCCAAAATGATGAATTGGACTTCCAAAAGTAATGGACAAGGGGTTGGCCCCTTGTTCTCCACATAATAAACCTGTGGTGCTCCTAATGGCTGTGAGGGCACACAAGTGACCTCATGGGTCTCCAAGTAAGTCAAAGATGCCTGTAGACCATCTGTAAGGGCTTAGATGATGGTGTAGGTGATGCCACATCATCTTACAAGTCCTGGGTCAGCTACTAAGTGCATGGTACATCTGTGGGGCTGGCTGGGCAAAGGTGAACCAAGTGAATCTTCCTCGTCGAATAGGTGAATCTCAAGCAATCTCTGAACATCTTTGGGGATCCATGGAGTTCTTTCTACTGCTGTGGAGGTCCATGCCTCTCAACACACACCCTATATGCGCTAATGTAGGCCTCTAGAGGTTTAAGACCTCGTATAGGGAGACCAAACCCAAGATAAACACCACCTGCAATCCTGCATAAGATCCAATGCATCCCCTAGCCTTCCAATACAATAAGTCATCAAGGAAATTGAGTAAAAGAGCTTACAAACCATGGACCATAGGTAGGGACTTAATAATGGTCTGCCCTTCCATAATGGGATTTGGCATGTGCTCATGTCTTCAAACTCCCAATGGGGTTAACTAAGTATCCCATTAGGTGGTTTCTACTTTTAAAGGGGATAATATGTCCAAGGCACATCCTTTAAAAGGTGGTGGCATGTGATAAAGATGTGAATGGAGTAGGGAATGAGAAGAGGCAGCCTTGGGCCACATGCTGGGGTACAAGGATAGCTAGTAGAAGGGAAGCCCACACTTGGGTATATAATGTATAGGAGGGAGCAATCGTGGTACATGAGTTGCCTCGACCTTGATTTTTCCACCCTTCTTTATATGCCTTTTGCTTTTTCATGATTTTTCTTCAATTAATTACTCAGGGCTCAAGGGGTCAGAGCATGATGTGTGAGATATAGCAGTGGATACCCCCTTTTAAAGTAGGGCGGTTCATTGCCCACCAAAGGTTGGGACAATCATGGGTTCCTATATGTTAAATTTGGCAACTAGGGCCAAACTCCACCTTAGACAACTCATATGATGGAGATGATATTTTTGTTGGATTCCTCTTTTCGAGAGGTGTAGGATTGATGTAAAGTTCATCTCATTCTGACATGTATAAATGGAATTACGAATTTATTTCTTCTATGGACAAATTATCAAGGTCTGCCAACAATCTAATGTAGGCTCAGAAGCCCAAAAAACATGTCTCTTCACCCTCAACGTTGCATATAAATAGAAGGAGCATCTACCTCATTTGATCATCATTCATTTCACACATCTCTCTCTCTCCTCATCTGATTGGGTGTACAAATTTTTGGGTAGGGTCTCTCCTCCACACATGCGAAGGACAATTTGTGATTTTCTATTTCATGCGTTAACAAAATTGCAGAAGGTTTAATGAGCATTGACCGGGCAACGATTGACCTTGTTTGACTGTGATTTTCTTGGAGAAAATTATGTTTTGGCAAGCTGCATTTTTGGGCACAGATTTCGAGGTATTTTGTACTATTTGACCAACGTTGACCACGGGTTTGAATTTGTGTTGACCAAGTTTGACTGATATTTTTGGGACTATTTTGGGCTGATTCAAACTGTCCTTGGAGGCTGAATTGACTAGGTTTGACCGAGATGATTTGAAGTTGTAATTCTGCTAAGTTGACCAATGTTGACTTTCTCGTTAGGACATCCTGTTGACTGCAGTTTGACTGGACAGATTTGACTGTGATTGGGCAAGTGAATTTTGTATATTGTACTCTCTTTGTTGAACTTTTGAAGAATAATAAGAAGAATTGATCAAAGGATTTCCCCACATTGGGGTTTGTCCCTGACATGCGCCACATCTTGTGTCCTCTTATCCTGGTTTGTCTTCTACTTTTTATTTATGCTCTATCTGCATTTACTATCATGTTAATGTGATTGCTAATCTGGAAATTGATATTGGGCTAATAAGAAAAATTGAAGTAAATTGATCTTAAGCATAGAACATACCATTGTTATCTAAAATTAACATGGTATTGGAGCTGAGGTGAAGGCAAAGCCCAAGCAAGAGTGAAAAGAGCAATCTTTGAGATTTGTTGGACAAGGACAAGATTCAATGGCCTCTGCATCTTACTACAAACTTGATGACAAGCTCAATGATAATTCTGATTATCATGCATGGAAGATGTCTCTTGATTTGACTTTGGAAGAGCAGGATGTTATGGATTATGTGCATGGAAAGATTACTGAACCTCCTTCAAATGCACCGATCGCCACTAAGACAAAGTACAATAAAGGTGAAGTCAAAGATAAGAAGATTATCAAAGATTCTATTAACAGGCATTTGGTTCAATACATATTCGATTTGAACACATCTAAGGAGATGTATGATAGGTTGGTTGGCATGTTCAAAGTTAGCAATGCAAACCAAGTCCTCTTTCTCAAAAACAAGTTGAAGGACATAAAGAAGGGAAGAAGTGAAGATATCCAATCCTACTTCATGAGGATTACCGAGATAAAAAATGATCTTCTTTCAATCGGAGAAGTTATTGCTGATAGGGAGCTCATTCTCATTGCCCTTGGAGGTCTCCCTCGTGAATGACGTGTTCAACACTACTATCCTCAACAATGACAGGATTCCAGGTTTTGATGAATTTTTGTCTAGATGTAATCAAGAAGAAACAAGGATGATGGAGAGAGACATGCCTTCAAATAGGAATGAACCTACTTCATTCTCCTCTCATGCTAAGAGAAGAACAATGCAGGTTCAAAGAAGCAATGTCAAGGAAGACTGGGATTCAAAGATGGAAGGAAGGGAAGATGCTTCATTTGTAACAGGTTTGGCCACTATGTGAGGGAGTGCCCTAATAGAAGGGATACACCTCGGGATGATGACAACAACAACCACAACAATTTTAGGGGCAACAACAATCAAAGGAATGGCGTATTCAACAACAAAGGAAAAAGGAATGCTCTCGCTACTCAACATGGAAATGGTCGACCTCCCAAAAGATCAAGAAACTCCAAGTATGATGAATCTAATGTTGTAGATAACAAGCAAAAAGAATTTTATCTTATATCTGCCCTCTCTACTGCCTCTCCTCCAAATACCTTGGGAAATTGTTTGATTGATAGTGGTGCCTCAAGGCACTTCACTGGGTATAAAGAAGGCCTTCCAAATCTGATAGAAAAGGATACAAATTTGGAAATCATTCTTGGGGACAATGCCACCTATCCCATGAAGGGAGTTGGGAATGTTACTCTTCAATTGAATCAAGGTAACACCATTCATCTACAAGAAGTACTATATGTACCCGATCTAAAGAAGAACCTGGTGTCTATCTCGGTAATGGAAGACAAAGGCTTCAAGGTGGCATTCATTGATTGAATGGTATGTGTTTAGAAAATAAATTTTGAAGAAGCATTTACTCTTGGATTTAAGGTTGATAGCCTATATCAAGTTAGAGGAAGCCCATTGGGAGCTATGTCTTGCGATACATCTCTTCAATCCGAATTATGGCAGCGGAGGTTTGCTCATCTACATTATAAGGCTCTACCTGATGTGAGAAAGATGGTGATAGGTATGCCTGAATTTAAAGTAGAACATGAAGGTGTTTGTCAGGGATGTGTTGAAGGAAACATACAAGGGGACAATTCCCCTCAAGTGATAGCAATACTATCGACATTTTGCAATTGGTCCATTCTGATCTATCTGGTATGATGTCCGTGACATCTTTGGGAGGATATTTATATTATGCTATCTTTGTGGATGATTTCTCTCGCAAAACTTGGATATATTTCTTGAAGAAGAAGGACGAAGTATTCTCATGGTTCCGTTCTTTCAAATCCTTGGTCGAAAATCAAACAGGGAAGAAGATCAAAATATTGAGGACTGATAATGGAACCAAATATGAATCAAATGAGTTCAATGACTATTGTAGAGAAGTTGGCATTAAGAGGGAGACTACTACCGCATATACTCCCGAGCAAAATGGAGTTGCTAAAAGAAAGAATTGTTCCATTATAGAAGCCACTCATGCCATGCTTCATGATCAAAGCCTTCCGAAGTTCTTATGGGCAGAAGCTGCCAACACTACTGTGTATGTTCAAAATAGATGCCCTCATCAAGTGTTGGACTCCAAAACTCCTGAAGAAGTTTTCACCGGTAAGAAACCTGATGTTTCTCATTTTAGAATTTTTGGTAGCCTCGTGTATTTTCATGTGCCAAAAGAAAAGAGAAGCAAATTGGATGCATCTGGGAAGAAAGGAACATTTGTAGGCTACAGTGAAACTTCTAAGGCATAGAGAATCTATGTGCCTATGTGCCTGGTCAAAGAGAAGTGGAGATAAGTCATGATCTCACCTTCGATGAGGATGCTACCCTCAAGAAGATTAGTAACCTTCCTATTCCAAGGAAGGACAAAGAAGAAGATACAAGAAAGCAGGGATAACCGCAGGATGAGTCGATGCCCGATGTCGAAGTACCAATGGATCCCATTGATCCACCTCCTCATGAGCCCTCCTCCTCAAAAAGGAGACCCTCATGGCTTAGGGAAACTCTCGAAGATGCTGAGAATCATATTGCTCCAAGGGGGACATTTCGTGAAAGTAAGAAGCCAAATAGGTACCAAGGGTACTTAGCTTTCATGAGCAACATTGTTTAACTTGAGCCTTGCACATTCGAAGAAGCTGTGAAGCACCAAGTTTGGAAGGATGATATGAACGAAGAGTATGAGTCGATTATGAAGAATGATGTCTGAGATGTGGTCCCTAGACCCAAGGACAAATCCGTTGTCACCTCGAAATGGCTCTACAAGATCAAGCATGGAGCTAATGGAAGTGCTGAAAAGTTCAAGGCTAGATTTGTTGCTCGAGGCTTCTCCCAAAAGGAAGGTGTGGACTATGATGAGATATTTGCACCAGTTGCCTGATATACCACCATCCATTCGATTATAGCCCTTGTTGCCTCGCAAGGATGGAACCTACACCAGATGGATGTCAAAACCGCCTTCTTGCATGGTTCAATTAAGGAGGAAGTCTATGTAGAACAACCTGAGGGGTTCAAAGTTCAAGATCGTCAGACACATGTGTGCAGGTTGAAGAAAGCCCCCTATGGGTTGAAGCAAGCTCCCCAGGCTTGGTATGAGAGGATCGATAGCTATCTGATAAAGTTGGGATTTACAAGAAGTGAAGCTAATCTGAACCTTTACTTTAAGGTTGAGAATGACAAACCTCTCATCTTGGTACTTTATGTGGACGATCTCTTTCTGACAGGTGCAGACCCTCTCATTCATCAATGTAAGAGGGAGTTGTCTTCTGAATTCGAGATGAAGGTCTTAGGACTGATGCATTATTTCCTAGGGTTGGAGGTATGGAAAAAGGCAAGTTTTGAAAGATTTCGGATGGTGGACTGCAAGTCTGTGAGACTGTGACTACTTTGATGGAACTTAACTTCAAGAAGTTATGTGAAAGTGCTGCTCGACGTGATTTGGGAAATCCTTTTGAGTATCGTCAACTCGTGGGGGTCCTAATGTTCTTGGTGAACTCCCGTATGGAAATATGCTTTGCAGTGAATACATCAAGTCAGTTTATGGTTGAGTCTCATCACATACATTGGATTGTTGCCAAAAATATTTTGAGATATCTCTGGGGCACAATCACCTATGGACTAAGATACACTGTCGGGAATTTGTTCATGGTTATTCTAATGCTGACTGGGCTGGCAGTGTGGTGGATCGTAAGAACACATCTGGATGTTGCTTCTCTCTAGGTTCTGCTTCGATATTTTGGATGAGAAGGAAGCAAAAATTGGTTGCTTTGAGCATCATTGAGGTTGAATATATTGCTGCTAGTATGGCCTCCTGTGAAGCTGTTTGGTTGAGGAAGCTCTTCAGTGATCTGTTTGGACATGTGATGGATACCACCGTGATCTATTGCGACAATCAAAGTGGGATTCATCTTTATGAGAATTCCGTGTTTCATGATCGCTCCAAGCATATTGATATCAGGTACCACTTTATCCTGGATATGGTAAAACAGGGAGCAATAAGGCTCCGTCATATTGGGAATGATGATCAGGTGGCAGATATTCTTACAAAGCCCTTGAGGAAGGTCAAATTCTTAACCTTCTGTGAACGACTTGGAGTTGTGGAGAGACCCTCTTATGAGGGTCCCGTTTGAGTTGGATATTGAGCTCTGGGAGCTCCGGGGTGCTTGGGGTACTTCTTGAGCGATGAGCGACCATAGGGTGAGTGGTTCACCTTCCCCTGGTGGTGCGCGATGTACAGGGTGAGTGGTTCACCTTCCCTTGTGATACCCCATGATGGTCGAGATATGCATAGGATGAGTGGTTCACCTTCTCGTATGGTATATGAGCAGGATGAGTGTTTTCACCTTTTCTTGCTGATACATCCTACCCATGCAGTTTGGGACTCATTGGAAGTACGTCTCATCTGGCCAATGAGTAGGGAAATGAGGATAGGAACCTATAGTACTACCGATGGACGCATTGTGTACTATCGTACTCCCTATGTTAGGATGTTTGATATTGATCTGGGATCAATGGAGACTGATTTCGGGCCAGTGGAGAGTGGTATGACGCACTCTCGATCATTTCTTCTTCATTATTTCTTCATAGTTCAGCGAAGCAGGGATGTCAGAGATGGTATAGATTGACAGATGGTTTGGCAGGTGGAGTTCTCCCTAGTTGAGAGGGAGTGTTAAATTTGGCAACTAGGGCCAAATTCCACCTTGAACAGCTCATATGATGGAGATGATATTTTTGTTGGATTCCTCTTTCCGAGAGTTGTAGGATTGATCTAAATATCATCTCATTCTGACATGTATAAATGGAATTATGAATTTATTTCTTCTATGGACAAATTGTCAAGGTCAACCAACAATCTAATGTAGGCTCAAAAGCCCAAAAGACATGTCTCTTCACCCTCAACGTTGCATATAAATAGAAGGAGCATCTACCCCATTTGATCATCATTCATCTCACACATATCTCTCTCTCTCATCTGATTGGGTGTATGGATTTCTGGGCAGGGTCTCTCCTCCACATGTGCGAAGGACAGTTTGTGATTTTCTGTTTCATGCTTTGACCAAATTGCAGAAGGTTTGAATAGCGTTGATTAGGCAAAAGTTGACCTTGTTTGACTACAATTTTCCTGGAGAAAATTTTGTTTGGGCAGGCCGTATTTCTAGGCACAAATTTCGAGGCATTCTATATTGTTTGACCAACGTTGATAGCAGGTTTGACTCTGCGTTGACCAAGTTTGACTGATATTTTCAGGATTGTTTTGGGCTGATTTAGACTACCCTTGGAGGCCAAATTGACTGGGTTTGACCGAGTTGATTTGAATGTGTAATTTTGCTAAGTTGACCAGCATTGACTTTCTGGTTAGGGCATCTTGTTGACTGCAGTTTGACTGGATAGATTTGACTGTGATTGGGCAAGTGAATTTTGTATATTGTACTCTCTCTCTGCTGAACTTTTGAAGAATAATAAGAAGAATTGATCAAAGGATTTCCCCACATTGGGGTTTGTCCCTGGCATGTGCCACATCTTGTGTCCTCTTGTCGTGGCTTGTCTTTTGCTTTTTATTTATGTTCTATTTGCATTTACTATCATGTTAATGTGATTGCTAATCTAGAAATTGATTTTGGGCTAATAAGAAAAATTGAAGTAAATTGCTCTAAAGCATAGAACATACCATTGTTATCTAAAATTAACACTATATGATGAAGGAGGCTTATAGAACTTGTAGGAACGAGGGTGATGGCCATGATGATGGGGTAGAGCTCATGTATCGGCTTTTGCCCACGTGCTAAATGTGTTTGTCCTGACCATCTTTTGCATTTTGTGGTACATTTTCTTGTTGAATGTGGCTAATTATGCTTTTTTTCTTTTCAGTTGCATCAACCTCCTGGGCATCATTCTAGCCCTATGTGAACCTAGTGGAGGAATTTGGACCCAGGTGGGAGAAATGATGAATGGTGTACTAATGAGTGGAAAGGGGGTAATATATGCGGATGAGGGAGTGAGACCACACAACCAAAATCAGGGTTTCCCGTGAAATACCATCACTAAAGCCAAATGGTTAGTAAAAGAGATCCCATGGGACTAGAATCCAAGGTTAATATCCAAAAAGGGGTCTAGGGGACAAGAGCATAGACCTAGCCCATTCTTTCTGCCGAATCCCCCCATTAATCCATGCCTAGAAGTGTCCATGATAAGCAAACTACAATACTCAATTACCAAATGACAAGGCATACCTTTAGGTTTGAGAGGCCCTCCTTCAAACATACGATCATGACAGATGGGTGAGGGACCACATGGCTGGCTCAGGTGGCGGAGAAGTGCCAGAATGAGCTAGTTGGTGGCTGCAAGGGGCTACTGGTTGCTGACTGAGGACCATCTTGGAGAAATTTTTTCTCCTAGGGATATCACCTACAAAATGGTGGGTAACATCTGGCTCCAACTGGGACGTGATTTCTTGAAGAAGTGGACGAAGCTACTTGAACGGGAGGTCACGAGAACTCCAACAATCTCTTGGTTACCATAGACTTGTTATCTGCACATATCAACAATTGAACCCATGGGGCAACATGTTTTTCACAGTGTCTTATGATCACCCATGCTTAGTGTTAGGCCGTAAAATCAACAGAAAAATAAAATATGCAAATTTTAATTTAAATGCATCTAATCTACCATGAGAAATATCATATGAGGTTAGTTCTAATGCAAAATCAACATGCGATGCATCCTACTCTAACATGCATAACATACAATGTCAAGTGCTAGGTATAATCATAGACCCAATGCAACCAACATGTCAATTGATCAATACAAGAATGCATGCTTCCATGATTATTTTTGCAGCGGACCTGGCAATACAAATGGGAACAATGATATGAGGGGTTGTGAGGGAGGGAGGTGGGAAAAGAAGAGACCCACATGCCATAGAAAGGAACCTTGGAAGAAGGAAAAGACACCAGTCGAGAGGATTGGATTTGATCCTCCAACCAAGAGATGGAAATGTCAATGACCAAGTATATGAATCTTTGATGAAGAACTATCTTGGGCCTATCATCCTTAGGGTAAGGAGTGAAAGACTCAAACATGTTTAGGATGATACTATTTTGGTCATTAGGAAAACAAGAAGTGGACCCATCATCGTATTTGGGGAAAAACCATGATTCTTGGTCCTTCATAGGGGAAAGCAGCTCTTCATCAAGACTAGGGGAATGAACATCATCACAAACATCTATTTCCAGGGCAGGGGAGGAACGCTCAAACATGAAGAAAACCCTTTATCAGTGGCATGGCCTAGGGAAGCATCTTCCTCAATTTCTTCTATATTAGAGTCATTAGAATTTCCCACAATCTTGGAAGGCTCTTCTTTGATTGAATCATCTTGGAACATAAAGAAGAGACCTTTCCAACCACTAGGAAGGGCTTCATAAGGACCAACATTGTTATTCAAAAGGGGCGGAGCATTTTCTTCTTCCCTGAGCTCATTCTTATGGACTTGAGAAACCATGGGGTCTTCATTTCTATAATCATACCCAATTCCCCAATCAACAACCCAAAAGTCACTCGTAGATTCTTTGTTTATTCAACTATCATGATCTTCCTCATAATCCTCCCATTCTTCACTATATATTTGGTGTTGGTTAGGATGTCATTCATTCTCTTCTTTAGATAGGGAGGACTTTTCCTCCTTCGCCTATTCCCGAAGAATGATCTCCAAGGTATTTACTACATGATTTTGATAAAATGCCTCAAGAAGAAGGTCATCGGTAGGACTCTCTTTATATTCACTCTTCGTAATATAGAGCCTTTCTGATTGCTCGCAATAGTGGGAGAAAATCTCTTGGGAGTTATATGTGGCCATTAGTTTTCTGCAAGACTTTTCATATTCCATCATCCATTCTTGCAATGTCTGAGGGCTCTTGGGGTTGAGATCTCCCTTATTATACTTAGAGGACATGCTTTCCAATTCACGAGTCTCTCCTTTGGCACCATCATTAAAGTATGCATCAATAAGAGACTCTTCCTCAAGCATGAAACCATATTCAATAACTTCCTCCTCTCGAAGGACCATATCTAACTTTTGGGATATGTATTCATGAGATTGGAAACTCGGCCTTTCATGCAACAAGAAGTGTGTAGTCAACGTTGGAAGAGAAGGAATGCTTTTAGGTTTACATGACTCAAGCCAATCTGTACTTGGGGCAATGGATAAGACAAACAATTCCATTTGGTCATAAGGTTGAGCTATATTTTGCTTTGAAAGGTACCTTATGAACCTTACCACATGGTTGGTTACGGAATGTGGATCCCCATAGAACATTGGCATATTCTTCATGGATTTTGATGAAGGATATCTTGGGGTCCCTGTCATATCTATGGTGGGAATATATGTGGTCAACATGTTGCTAGGTCCTTAATGACGCGGGAGTCGCCAGAGTGAACGAAATTATCTTAACAAATGTTTGCTTCACCCTACAAGCATTGACTTTGAAGTTCAATGAAGAAATAGGGCTTCGTTTTCAATTGAGTTGCCAATAATGTTATGTCAATATGTCATATGGGGAACCAAACACACGTTTCGTATCCCCGACAACGACGCCAAAATGTTACTGCTCAAACTAGCAGGGGGCCTTAAAGGGACTCCTAAAGGGATAACTGCTAGGTCAAGGGCAATAATGGAGACTTAGCCCACTGTCACCTCAGCTAAGACTCCCTACTCTTTACGGACTTTCACTGATGGGAGGAGACCCGGTATATGGAAGTCACTTGTGAAGGATGTATCAACAAATGGATGTGAATTGACCTTAATGATCCTTTTCCTAGAAAGGGGGGAAAGAATGGAGCTTACTTGTTCTTCAAGCAAGGTACAAAGATTTCTAGGATAAGGAGGTGAGGATTTGAGGGTTAGGTTAGATGAATATGTTTTGTAAAGGAGTTTCCCAATCCTAAAATCCTTATTGAACTTGACTTCCCAAATGGTTCTTGAAGAATTTACTTTTCAAAGGTGTGGGACCACACGAGACCAAGTGGATCCAACCCAGGTTAAGGATAGGGAATCTAGCAACCAATGTTGTTCTTAACTCAGATAAGGGAGGGGAAAGGATCAAACCAAGAATTTCCAATTAGAAGTGTCAAATTGATCCTATGAGGTGTTAGCCTGGGGAATACTAGGGCAAAGTTTGATCTTAGAGCTAGGGCTTGGGTTATCTCACAACTCCACCATCGGAATGGCTTCAAAATTGAAGGAGGCCTTGAGGACACACCAATGCAGTAGAGGCTAGGAGATCGAAATTTTTCTATGGCTATTTCGTCGGGAAAGTGATGCCCTAGGTGACCCAACTTGGCTAGACCTAGAAGAGGAAGGGAAGAGGTGGAGAAAAATGTTCTTTGAGTGATCACCTATTGGTAGACCAATGTCTAATCCCTTGAGGAGAATGGAGTCTAGGAGAATGATGAGAAAGGAACTTGTATTTCTGTCAAGGATGCCTTAGTGACTACTTTGCTTGGCCTTTAGGGCAAGAAGAAGAGACCTCAAAGCTTTTATACTTTTCTTTGCAAAAAGAGATGGCTTATCAAGATAAATTCACCGGTAGAATTATCCCTAGGAGATTTCATTCACATACATGGCCCATACATTGAGAGATGCTATATAGAAACAATAATTCCACAATTTCTCAATTATGCAATGTAGCAATTAGCCCTAGTATAGCGAAAATCCCATTCAATGCATATGACAAAAGTAAAACAAGAATAACATTAAATGTATGTACTTACATGTAATAAAACATATCCAACCATCAACAATTTGACAATAAAGAAGCTCCAAGGTAAAATACTCCAATCCAAACATCAAAATTCATCCATGCTCCAATTCATCATCCCAGAAAAAGTGCGAAATTCTCTAAAGAGAAGAATGATTCAATCCAAAGTGATGATACAAATGAATTCATGTCTCTCCTATTTATACACTCATTAGGAGTTCGAATTACCTAATTTGAGCCTACATTAGCCCATCAACTAAAATAATATGCAAATAACTATCTATTGGTGACAAGCCCACCAAACTAGCTCATAAATAAAATAATAAGCCTCCCAAGAGGTCAAATGATCAATAATTCATGTCGTTGAGCTCTCTAAGAGGCCTGATGAAGTCCATAAGTGCCAAAATGATGGATTGGACTTCTAAAAGCAATGGACAAGTGGTTGGCCCCTTGTTCTCCACATAATAAACCTGTGGTGCTCCCAATGGATGTGAGGGCACACAAGTGACCTCATGGGTCTCCAAGTAAGTCAAAGATGCCTGTAGACCATCTGTAAGAGCTCAAATGATGGTGTAGGTGATGCCACATCATCCTAAAAGTCCTGGGTTACCTGCCAAGTGCATGACACATCTATGGGGTTGGATGGGAAAAGGTGAACCAGGTGCATCTTCCTCGTGTAATAGGTGAATCTCGATCCATCTTTGAACATTTTTTGGGATCCATGGAGTGTTGTCTACTGTTGTGGAGGCCCGTGGCTCTCAACACACAACCTACATGCTCCAATGTAGGTCTCTGGAGGGTTAGGATCCCGTATAGGGAGACCAAACCCAAGATGGAGACCACCTGCAATCCCACATAAGATCTAATGCATCCCGTTCCAGTACAACAAGTCATCAAGTAAATTGAGTAAAAGAGCTTACAAACCATGGACCACAGGTGGGGACTTCATAATGGCTTGCCCTTCTATGATGGACTTTGACATGTGCTAATGTCTCCAAACTCCAAATGGGTTTAACCGAGTTTCCCATTAGGTGGTTTCTACTTTTAAAGGGGATAATATGTCCAAAGTACATCCTTTAAAAGATGGTGGCATGTGATAAAGAGGTGAATGGAGTAGGGAATGAGGAGGAGCAGTCTTGGGCCACGTGTTGGGGACTGGGGTACAAGGGTAGCTAGTAGAAGGGAAGCCGACACTTGCGTATATAATGTATAGGAGGGAGCAATTGTGGTACATGAGGTGCCCCGACCTTGGTTTTTCTACCCTTCTTTATATGCCTTTTGCCTTTTTATGTTTTTTCTTCAATTAACTGCTCAAAGCTCAAGGGGTAAGAGCATGTTGTGTGAGATATAGTAGTGGATACCTCCTTTAAGGTAGGGTGGTTCATTGCCCACCAGGGGTTGGGACAATCATGGGTTCCTATATGATGAAGGAGGCTCATAGAACCTGTAGGAACCAGGGTGATGGCCATGATGATGGGGTAGAGCTCATGTATTGGCTTTTGCCCACATGCTAAATGTGTTTGTCCCGACCATCTTTTGCATTTTGTGGTACATTTTCCTATTGAATGTGGCCAATTATGCTTTTACTTTTCTTTTTAGTTGCATCAACCTTCAGGGCATCATTCTAAGCCTAACCCAAGGTGTGGGCAAGGGGAAGGGGAAGGGGAGAGCTAGCCCTATGTGGACCCAGTGGAGGAATGTGGACCCAGGTGGGAGAAATGATGAATGGGGTAATAATGAGTGGAAAGGGGGTAATATATGTGGATGAGGGAGTGGGACCACGCAACCAAAATTAGGGTTTCCCGTGAAATACCATCCCTAAAGCCAAATGGTCAGTAAAAGAGATCCCACGGGACTAGAATCCAAGGTTAATATCCAAAAATGGGTCTAGGGGACAAGAGCATAGACCTAGTCCATTCCTTCTGTCGAATCCCCCCATTAATCCATGCCCAGAAGTGTCCATGATAAGAAAACTACAATACTCAATTACCAAATGACAAGGCATACCTTTAAGTTTAGGAGGCCCACCTTCAAACATACGATCTTGATAGATGGGTGAGGGACCACATGGATGGCTTAGGTGGCGGAGAAGTGGCACAATGAGCTAGTTAGTGGCTGTTGACTGAGGAACATCTTGGAGGATTTTTTCTCCTAGGGATATCACCCACAAAATGGTGGGTAACAGGACCATTAACAGATGAGATAACATGAGTCAGTCCAACTCATGCCTTGAATCTACTTTTTACCTATTGATGTAAGCCTTTTTTTACGACTTCTTATTGCCAATAAAATTCTACCATAACATAACCCATTTTGAAGACAACACTTCTCATCTTCCTTTTACATAAATGCTCTATGGACCAATGTCCCTTCTTGGTAGGTCTCTCCACCATACCACTAATCGCACAATAGACACACACTAGTAACTACCACATTCTATAAATCTCTCTAGTCTCAGTTATTGGTGTCCCTGTCACACTCAACCAATATAGTCTTGCAGGTCTATTTTTTTGTCATATCTTTATTTTTTGTTATTTTGTGTCTTTAACTTTAGCACCATCCTGTATTTCAACATTTGTAGGTAGTGAGAAATGGTTACTTTGACACAACACTAGCAACTCAAGTGTCAGCATAATTATTGATTACAAGAATGTGGCATTCAATATCGCAAAAGGAGTTATTGATTTTTCTTTGTTGCATGAAGGTTGATTGAACTGGCATTGAATTGTTGCCTATCTAATAGTGTTCATATTTAGTATTTAGTGTCTTACATGATCATGTTATATTTTTGAAAAGTTCAATTTTTGTTAGGGATATCTTTTTGTTGGGCTATGAAAATGATTATATGAGGGTTCTAAGTGGTTAGGTGTTAAGATTTATAAAGGGTGTGATTTTATATTGGTACTGGAAATGAAGTTGGATTTGATCTTTGACTGGAAATGAAGTCGGATTTGATGATGCTGGGACCTATTTCTTTTCACATAGATAGTGTCCTAGTATTAAATGATAAATAACTAATTTAAGAAGACTAACACTAAGCAAAAATGGGCTTATTCAAGTACATGAAATTGCGTTGATGTCTAGCTCTGATATCTTGGAAAATTTTAGTGGTTTGTTTGCTGCTTGTGTTTAGAGGATTTTGTCGAGTTTGAAATTTTTGGTTTGTTTTGGTCAAAGATTTTGTTAGTCCCTTAAATGTTTATAGTTCTCATTTCATGCATAGATCCATATATCTAGTTTTATTATTATAATTATTATTGTTTTCTTTATATATTTGGTGGTTTGAGGAAATATATTTTATTTCCTTTCACTTTGTGGCATGATTTCAACATCTTCACCTTTTAGAATATAGTAAAATATTATTCTTATTTTATATTTTCTTGGAGAATAATAACTGATATTTGGAAAGGGAAATAAGCCCTCAATAGCTAAGCGAAGAGAAAAACGGTCTATGTACCAGGTTCCTGCACATTCATCGTAGGAGACCTATTGGCATGAGACCAACATTCCTTTTATGCAATTACACTTTTGATGCCAAGGCTAAAAGAAAATATGTTTGTTTCCTTTGAAGGTGATTTTTTTTTTCGCTTGTTGCATAATTTTCTATGACTACTATCATATGCCTTTCAAACTTCATGGGTAAGAAGACTAATCTGTGTGCAGATCTGGAATCACATGAGTAGAAGCTATGTTGCCATCTTTCAATATTCATCAACATGTGTAAGGGTACCAATATGTGGAGAAGAACTCGGTTCTCAAGATGCCTTAGCCCTGGGTTTAAAACATTCCTCTAGGTAATTCAAACTCTTCTTCAAGCACAAATATAAGTTTGTTGTTCATAAGAAGTGCATGTTCATGTGCAATTTTGTATATGTGGAAGAAATGCATGTTCACAGAAAGTAATGAAGCACCAAAACTTCCAAATGCAGAGGAAATCAATGAGATTTGACAGCCAAACTTGCTAGCTACAAGTCAACTTCTTCAAAGGAAGTCCACTTAGTCAACAAAGGAATGTCACCTTCAAACTTCTGCAATTCTGGATCACTGTAATAAAAGCCCAAGTAGCTTTCTACCATTGATCTATTAAGGCCTGAACTCTTTGCTTTCTTGAATGATCAAATAACAGATTTTAACTCTTCCTTTGTCAGCTAAGACTCCAATTTCCCATTTTGTTGTTCGTCTATCATATTAGGGAAGTAAGAGGCAAACTTGAGAATCTCAGCTAGACCACTATGTTACAATCTGCAGTCTCTTGAAATAAGGATATGAAGTGATTTATTCCTCCTCCTGCAATTTCCCATAATGTAGTTACCTTAGAACCATCATTCCTTCTTATCTCCCATATGGTGTTGATTTATTTGTGTCTGGTAGAGTTTTATTCTCATCTCCCTCAGCCTGCCATGTAACCCTCCTCCAAGTCTTTAAACTCCGTGCTGCTTATTCATTCTCCAACAACTCCATTTTTATTTCTTTCAACTTTTTCAGATTAGTTTTCTCAACTTCTGAGAAGATGCCTTCTTTAGATATGTCATGCATTAGTTTAAATTTTTTGTTAGTCCTACCTAAATCATTTTGAGTTGCCTGGGCTTTACTTTTTTCCCATTCTGTGACTACTCTTGACTATCTTCAAATTTTCTTCCAATTGAATCATCGTCGTTTCTCATGTATTTGTGTCAAATTGTTCCAATTCAGGGTTACTAGGCTTTTGTACTCCTCTTCTTCTAACCAACCATGATTAAATTTGTAGTGACCTAGATTTATTTGCAGTATAGATAATATGGTCAAAGCCGCCTCCATCTCCAACCCATGACTTCAACCTATTTGAATCTTCTAGAACTCTTTCTGAAACCAGGAATTTGCCCAATCATTTTGACACTCCATCTATTCCACTTCTGACATTTCTCCAACTTGGAATTATCTCATTAGTTTCAATATCACACAGAATGAGGTCTTCAAACAATTGGATAACATAACCAGTGAGGGGATCTTGATTACATCATTACACAAATATACATTCGCAAATACAAAGTTGACGAGTCACCCAACCTTCATATCTGGCTATAAAATGCAATGCACCCCACTTTTCACATTGCAATCACATTAGCCTTCATATTTTCATTCAATTTTGCAGAAAATGGCCAGTAGTCCGTAATACAATTCTTTTTTGCCTTTTCTATTTTCTCTTATTCAGGCTTTTAATTTTCCATTGGTTTGTATTACTTTTTTTTCCCATTTTCCGATGCCCAGACTTAATTTTTCAAAAAAACAAAGTGCTGAAGGACTAAATGGTTTTGTTATAGCAGATCTCTTCATATTGCTCTGAGATATAGGGTCAACATAGATATGTGATGCATAAAGTTAGAATAGTACTTCATTTTTTGTTTCAATTTTTTTATAGTTATACTCAATCTTCAGTGTTTCTTTGAAAATGTTGTTGTTGCTATCTATCAAAATAAGAAAATCCCTTAATGTACCCCCACTCCTATCCCCTATACTATCAAAGAGAATTTCCATGGCCTTTAGTGATGTATGAAGATAGAGGTCAGTCTTACTATGTCCTAGGATCTTGCAACCATGTACGACTCAAATGAACATTGACCATACACATGACCTAAGATTCTGCAACCATGTGCAACTCAAATGAACATTAACCATTTTGTGACAACAATTTGAAGTTATTTTCAAGCATGTTCACAAGTTACAGACAATATTTTCCCTTAATCCTTCATCCTTCAGCCAATCAAGTGTATCTATGTCAAGTTTGACATGTTCATAAACTTGAGAGGACCATTTATATCTTGGTGGTCTAATAGAGGTTCACCTTGAAGTTAGCCTGTGTTGGTTCTTCTATTGTTAAAAATTTGGAGCATAATATATAAATTTGCTTTTTGGTAGGCTTCAAGGTTGTTGAAACTTGAGAAACTATCTACTGTAGGAACAACCTCCAAGAGAAGGGTTGGGTTAGAGTTGTGACTGTGCCCCTCCGATGATTATGTCTTATAAAAATGTCAAAGGGAAGGCCTTAGTCTATGCTGAGACACCTATGCTATGTCAAAGGAAAGGCCTTAGTCTAGGCTAACACACCTATGCTAATCCTGCATCTTTGGAGAAATTTTCGAAAGCCACATGTAAAGATGTCCACAATCTTCCTTGCTTGAGACAGGAAAACAAGTGTTTGTAAGAGGAAGAATGTGCCCTAAGGAGAAGACTTTTGTATCCTTTTGGTCTAGGACAGTAATGAAGGAATGTCGATAGATTGGCCCCAGGGTCCAGTTGTCGTTTCTCCTTATCAACTTTTGGTCTTGGAATGTTCATTGGCTTGTTGATCTCTGGAGAGGAAATATGGTTAGGAGAACTAAAAATATATTTAAAGTTGTGATTGGGAAAGTGTGATCGAAATGACCTCTGGAGAGGAAATATGGTTAGGAGAACTAAAAATATATTTAAAGTTGTGATTGGGAAAGTGTGATCAAAATGTTGATAGAAGAATGGAGTTCTATGACCTTTGGTTTTACCTTGTGAAATTTTTGATAGAAGGTGAACCGAGTTCTCATAAGGCAGATTAGAGTTTCTTTGTCTTTGATAATTTGGTTTGCAGAGCCCACTCTTTTAAGCCACCAGTGGCCAACAACTTAACTTCATAATGGTGTGGGACTAAATTCAACCAAGGTTTGGCAATGGGAGGATAAAATAGCCTACAAGTACGAACTTTAGTACTTCTATTTTGGTATTTTTTTGTTATTTAAAAGTGCAATTTTTGTAATTAACTTGCCAATAATGACATATGGTAGTCAGAGGCTTGTATGATGTGAGCCTACTTCATTACAATATGTATTATATCTTTTATCGATATCAATGGATATTAGAAAAACCATTTTCCAGTAAAATAATGTGTGTGAAGGTTAACCTGTGCTCTCCATTCTTTCCAATGCCTCAATTATCTCCTCCTTTTGGGTTTTCACAAAAGTTTTTACTGTGATGCCTCTGGTGAATGTTTTGCAGTATGGTCGTATCAACATGAATTTCCTATTTTTTTTTTTTTTGAGTGTTCTGATTTGTCTACTTGTTTCTGAAGCATGTTGAACCTGTTAATAATATTTTTATTTGTTATTGCTTTTATTTTTATGTTTCTTGGTGTGTAAGAATGACCGTTGTTCTTTGTGATTTACAGAGTTTTTGAAAGCTAAATGTTTGATGCATTCTGAGGTTGCACTAGTTCTAGAGAGAAGACTTGAACAACTCAGGCAGACAACCGATGATCCCTCATCTCAAGTGTCACAGTAAGAACATATCTCACGAAAATAAATTTTTTCTGCCTTCCCTTCCCTCCAGACTACATAACAACTATATTTAATAAGAGTTAAGTGGAAAATTATATTATGTATAATGGAAGAGGGGTATGTTAGTATGGGTGCTAGTATTTTGTTGAATTTATTTTTATTTGAAATTTGCATTTGCAAGTAATTATTCTTGTTATAATTTCTATGCAGGGTGTTTGAAAGATCTTTATAGTATGTAAAGAAGTTCAGTCGATACAAAATCCAGATGTTGTGAGACAAGTTAGAGAGTATTCTTTATGTTAATTCCTAGGATTAGTGAATAGATAAGGATTATGACTTATATTTAAAATTTCTCACCTTTTAAATCCAATAGTTAATCAACTGTTGTGTAGTATAGAATTTTGGAAAAGAGTTATGTAATCCTTTACTAAGGCCTTACAGTGTGCTTAGCAGAAATGGATTGGGTGAGTTCGAGGTATGAAATCCTTTAATTGGGCAATGCCCATCTAATTGTGGTTCAAATTCATACTTTTAGAAGAGTTCATCTTACTGAATCTAAATATTGTTGCCATTACAGCTCTGTGTGATTGGAAATCTTTTCCCTGAAACTGTAGAAGAGGCCAAAGCTATGGTTCCATCCCTTAAGGTAAGCCTAAAGTTACCTGTTCTTTATGATCAAAAGGATGTTTATTATTTCTGAATTGTGAATCCTATTAACTCATGAAATTTGATTAAGATAACTACGCTATTGCATTTTTATTGGTGTAACTTTGTTTTGCAATTTGCATAGTCACTTCATTTCTTTTGCCTTTATATCTTTAAAGGCATGAAGTTGAGAGCTCAATCAATGCATCATTACACAAATATACATGCATAAATACAAAGAGTTGATAAGTCACCCAACCTTCAGTTCTAGCTACAAAATGCAATGCACCTCACTTTTCACATTGCAATCACACTAGGCCTTCATATTTTCATTCAATTTTGCAGAAAATGGCCATTGGTCTGTAATACATTTTACCTTTTCCATTTTCTCTTATTCAAGCTTTTAGTTTCCATTGGTTTGTATTACTTTTCTTTTCCCATTTTCTGATGTCCAGACTTAATTTTTCAAGAAAGCAAAGTGTTGAAGGACTAAATGGTTTTGTTATAGCATATCTCTTCATATTTCTGTGAGATATAGGGTCAACATAGATATGTGATGTACAAAGTTAGAATAGTACTTCATTTTGTTTCGTGTACGCTATTTTAAGAATAGTGTACGAGTTTTCTGTTACTTTTTTTTGTACATGCTATTTTAATAGTTTTATACTTTCTAAATATTGTTTACAATAGCTAGAAGATGTGAATAAGTCATATAGTTCGTTGGGTTTGCCTTCTAAATTGAGCACATGGAGAAGGGCACGAGGTAAATCACTGAGTTTTATGGTCCAGATTTTACTGTCTATTGGCATGAGAGATAAGTATGCTAAGAACTTGTTGTTATCAAAGGTTGTTGTGCATATTAAATAATCTTTTCCCACAGAATGCGGGAGGCACCCATTGCCATGTTCTTGCTATTTTAGTCATAGGCAGGCAATTGAGTGAATGATTCAGGGTCTTTTTGAGGTTTAATTCAAAGTTTTTGTTTGAGTCAGTTACTTGCAGAAAATGTTTGCTCGATTCCCCCATATTTGAGTTAGATTACTGTATTTATTGTATTTGTCTGCCAATGTCAGTGACTTGTGGGGAATGGTGATAAATTCAATTAGTTGTTCAATTTGTGATTTAAGTTCATTAATGGGCTTTGTTCTATTATTACAGGCTTGCCAGAACTTCGTCATGACCAACAACCTTATAAAGAATATGTCCGAGAAGATTTCAGCTTTGGCAACAGGGCTATGTCCTAGGGGAATGAATCAATCCCTCTCGACAAGGAAGGTCCCAACCTTTCTAAATTCAGATCCAGCTCCACTACAGAGCTACACCCAAAAATCCATGACAAAAAAAAACAGATGCCCCCTACAAGTGTCATGAATAGGCTTATTCTTATCAGATGTTATGTACACACTATACCCTTGTAGGTTTGATTTCAATGCCTTAGCTTTGGTGCCAAATATATTTTCTTCAGTTGTGTTTCTATTGCTTTTCTGTCATTTGGCGCTAGCCAATCTTAGCCAGGGTTGTGTTTATACAGTGGAATCTCCTTGATGATGATACTTTGTATTATACAGGGCAATTAGTGTCGTATATTCCCAATCCAATATTCTTTGTCAGTGGATATTGCATGACACTAAACTTGTAATGAACCTGGATTTGCCACCACAGAGCAGCCATATGAGAAGTAAGGGAGCCCAACAATACAATGTTGGCCTTAGCCCTTACAAATAATCTATAATGAGCACTTGTCCCACATAAGTGGGATGCTCCATGTTGATGTTATGCACAATAATGGCTCCAAGGTGATGTAGCTACCAAGGCAAGTCTGCATCCCTTCATCACAAGCCTCCATGGACTCCATTGATCCTCATAAGCAATGTAATAAATTGGGTCAGTTGCCCTTGCAAAAATATTATTGAAGCCCTAGGCATCCTTGAGCCATCTCCAAACCTTCGAACAAAAATCCAAGCTATCACATGCCAACTAATCTTTGATGACCTCCTCCAAGCCACACAATGCTCCTCATCCCATGGGTGCTCTCTAAGCAAGTGGATCTCCATGGGGCCCCAGTGAAGGGCATGCACCAAATTGCCAAGAGAACTTCGATGCCTACGAGAAACTCTTAAGCCAAAAACCATTTTGAGGTCAAGCATACACTAAGCAAGCTTTCTCAACTATGCAAATCCACCAAGGACTATCTCTCATGTACCAATCCATCTTGGATTATCTAGGGGCTGAAAATGCATCTTGTACCTCAATTCTCATTTTGATAACTTGAAAGCACTGTTGCAGGAACCGTCCCCCCTAAGGTTCTGGAGGCAGAACCGCATCACGTATAGATCTGCCATCAATCCTTCGGCAGAACCGCGGATCTGAAAATCGGATCCACGGATCCACCTTTTTTTGGTGCTTCCTGGCAAATTGGATCCGTGGGGGCCCGATCCATGGATCCGGAAAGGATTGGGTGTGGATCTATGGAGGTTCGGGCGTGTATCCACCGCGGATCGCGAGCGGATCCAAGAGAAGGTGGACGGTTCACACGGTTTCGCGAGGTTTTTTTGTTCTTTTTTTTGGAAATTTCAAACTGTTATGTGAGGAACTACACTTTTCGAATACTCCCAAGGTGCCCCTTGATGCTCCCTAGACGCTTCCTAGATGCTCCCTAATGGTAATGTTAAATTCTTAAAGTAAAAGTGACATTCTCCTTTATCTTTCATTTCCATCCTTTTACTTAAATTTTTAACATTACCATGAAATGACTCAGGATGTTTGAGAGTGGTTCCAACCTCATCAAACTTCATATGGAGAAAATAGAATTTCATATCCCATTCAAAATTTAGCAAACTTAACAATTTTCAGGATCAATGGGATTGTGGCGTTTCATTAGATTATATCATGTATGAGGGCATGTGATTGGCATTTAATCAAGAGCACCAAGCCCTATATGTACCCCAGTGTTGGTGTTGTTGATTGTTGAACTCCTTTGTCATGGCCTTAGCAATTATGTACCCTTCACTCAAGTCAAAATCATTGATCAGGCATGTTAAGCTTTCTCTACCATATTATAAGGCTTGGATTAAGCTGTTTGATCAAAATTAGGCAATGTTGACTAATATCCCTATAGAATTGAAGTAGAGGCAAAGGCTAGACAAGAGAAGAGGAATCTAGATTCTAGATGGTTGATGCTGGAATAATTAATCATTGATGTACAATGGATGCCATATCTATCTTGATTTATGTAAAAATATGCATGTTTTCATGTCTTTTACAACTAATTTGGTATTTTGGATGTTTTTTTAAATATAAATGCAAATATATATATATATATATATATAGTAGATGCTTCGCTTCCTAGATTTTGGGAAATGACACTTCTGCATCCCCACTTCCAAAAAACGTCCCCACTTCGTGCAACGTTGCTTGAAAGTCTCTGATAAGACAAACATCTAATATGATGCATATTGGTCCGACAACAGTTAGGGATTTTATTTCCTACAGGTTATAGCAATTTTATTCTAAGTCCATTGCACAACAAAATCCTTTTGAGGAAGCCAACGATTTTGTTTTAATTGTCATGGTTGCCAATGATGGTCCCTCATCCGTACCCTTTATTGATACATTTGAAATTTCAGTGGTGACTTTTTTTAATAGAAACACAAAGTGACTTTGGAGAACTGAGAATTCGAGATTTTTATACTTTTCATGTTGTATAATACCAAATTAAGTACTTAGTTACCTCTACTATCCTGGTAAAAAGATATAGAGAGTAGTATTTTTCTGAGGGGTTATGCCGGCCTAAACACCTTTATGATTGGCACATGCAGACTGGTTCTAAGTTAGGGGCAAAGTACCTTCTGGTCTCAAATCCCAAGTTATCTGGACCACCACCTCAACAGAGACCACCTCCACTTGCAGTCAGTACACCAACAAAGTCTACAAACCTCCCAAAAACTCAAGTCAGTACACCAACAAAGTCTACAAACCTCTCAAAAACTCATTCTCCTCTATACTCTACTCCTTCACAACAATTTTCTGGGGAAGAGGAGATTGATGATTTTGAAGATGAAGATTCAATAGCAGAATGTGTCTCGAGGCACCAGTTCAATGATATCACAAATCTTGTATTAGAGTTGCCAACTTTTAAATCAGGTAGTCTAAAGATGCTTTGCTTGTTCCCTTTCATGTTTTGTTTCATATTAGTCAATATAGCTTGCAGAATAAGTCAAGTAATGCCACGATATGTGGTAATTTATTTGTTTAATTGAGATGTAGACTGCCAGTATTCGTTTTACAAACAAGTCATGGAATGGATTGAAGGAATTTAACAGGTGGGCTGATAATAGCATTGAAACTTGAGAAAGTCTAAGGAGATATATCTTCTTGATTGTGCAGGTTTATCAAGTGATGATCTTCGGGAAACAACTTATGAAGTACTGTTAGCATCTGTTGGGGCTGCTGGGTAAGGGATTCTTTTGGCAGTTTTTTATGCTTTACATGATTGTATTTCAAGTTAGGTAAAAATTTATAAGAGACATTGGACACTTATCTTGCTGTCCAACCATGTATGGTGTAATCAATCTTACTTGCTGGCATTTATTTTTAAGCCAAGCAGTGGTCTTAAACTTCCAAACAAGGAAAATAGAAAAGAGAAAAAATAAAAGTTTACGAGGAAGCTCACTGGTAGCAAGAGTGGGAAGCATAAGCCTCAGCCTCAACGAGCAACAGGCCTAACCAGATTACTCAATACCATGCGTGTACAAATGCAGGCAAGTGACATGATATCTTACCATTTCTTTTCTAGACAATCTTGACTCTGTCCCCTCTTTGTCAAAGTGGTTGCACAATATGCATCTATAAATGCCTGATTAACGGAGTTGTTTAGTTTGTGTCTATGTTGACTTGTCAACTTGCTAAGAAAGATTAAACACTTGCATTATCACTTTGGCCTGTTTGCAATAGGACAAAAATATCTTAACCATGGGAGGAAGTTGTAGTCTTTAAAAAGACTGCATCCAAAGTTCCAGTGAACTGGAAACAAAGGCTACCCTGTATGTGCAAAAAACATATTCAATGTTCACAATTCAATTTTTGGCATGCCAAATTTCTGTTGCAATGCTTCCTGCGTACCTATCAATTTATTGTATTCATGTTGAGTGAAATCGCAAAATAAGTTGGACTTGTCCCAAAGCCTTATTTAGGTAGACCATAGAAACTTCTCTTCACAAATTAACATACCTTTTTGATCTATTTTTGATATTTTAATGGATTCGTTCACTTTTTTCAAAAAGGAAAAATGATGAAATTTCTTGATTGAGCTCCTACTTTTTCATATGTATTAATGCAGTTTGTGCAGGAGAATCAGTCCATGACATCTTAGTCGTCAGGATGCACCATTGGCACTTTCATATTGCAGATTGATCTTTGAGTAATATTCATATGATAATGCATTGTACTGACCTTGTACGACCTCATAATAAAGAAATACTCATGGTTCTCAACTTTTCAATATGAAAAAGTACATTTTGAAGTTATAAGTGATTATAGCTTGATTATTGTAACTACCTTTGTTAACTAAAAACAGAAACTTGCTTTACTTCAGCCTATCCTGTTCAGTGATATCAAGATGAATTGTAGAAACTGTTTTCCAAATCTAAATACAGCATGTGTGCAATATGATCAAAATCTACTGTTGAAGATGTTAAAATGCTTTGCTGGTCAACCAACTATTTTATTAGACATTTAAAGAAAGTTGAAAGTCACATGCACATCCCATGTTTGCTCAGCAAGAGTTCAGTTACCATTAATCTGTAGGTAATTGGTCATGTGTGTGGGTACTCCCTAATATCAGTAACATACAGAAGAGTTTATAGGTTATGAAGCAAATACTGAAATAGTTGATTAGCAACCAATTATTGAGAGTTTGATCCCTTACTCATCTGTATTATATTAGCAATCCCCAATAGAAGAGAACTACAACTTTGAATGTTATTTCATGATTCTATTTTCATTTTGTTGCAAAGATAATATCTGATAGAGCATTGACATATTTCTGATGAGTGCACTTGGTTGAGTGTTTTTACTGATACTCCTTATAATGCAAACTGGAAGTAATTGGCATGCATTTATGATCTATATGTTATAACTTTGAATTCAAATTTTTATTAGATGAGATACCATAAGTAAGAGTGTTTCACATGAACTTGGCTATTTTGACTTTCCAAGGGCTTCAGTAAGATTCTCATCTCAATTTTCTTAGAAAGCATTTTGTTACAGGGTTTATTGCATTTTCAACTGTAGCTGAACTTTTAGGTGAAACTTTACTATTTTCTTTCGTCATCATCTATGAGATGAAGTAATACCATTTACTACAGATCAAAAGATTTATGTTTATCTGGTAGATTTTGCCTATGTGAACAAGATTGCTTATTTGAAAACAATGTGGTTGTTTACTTACAGATTTCAGAAACAATGGATATACGAACAAGAGAGGGTTTACTTTCTGCTGCAGTAGGTAGAGTGTCCAACATAATGGATACTCTTTTGGTCCCTTTAGAGCTTTTGTGCAGCATATCACCAACTGAGTTCTCTGACAAAAGTCATATTTATGGTGGCAAAAGCTACAGGTCGTATACAGGTTTAGAGTAGTTGCACCTCATGGATTATTTTTACTCAGGGTTGTTATTGTGGTACAGTGTTAAACTCTTGCTTGTCTTTTTATTTGTTTTAGATAAAAGTTTTGGAAGAAGGGCTTCTAAATCATCCTGCATTTGGAATTAAGGCTTCTGAGGGTATGGAAGTTGAATTCAGATCTCTCTTAGTGAAGATTGAAGAAGCTGAGGTACATGCTTATGAGAGATAACTCTCCCTGAATGTTTTTCAAAGGAGGTCAATAATTAAAGAATCAAATGAGAATCATCCTAAATTTTAAACCAACATTTGGCAGTACAAATTTTGCAATCCATTTGTGTTTAAATTACTTTGGAACCATAACGAGGATTCTTTTTTCATTCATGATCTTAGGGGCTTCCTTCTTCAGTGGGTTCAGCTCAGCGGGCCGAAGCTTTAAGGGCTTTGAGAAGAGTTGCTGTTGAACTTGTTGGAAGACCTACAAGAGTTGATGTGTCAAGTGAAATCTGCCACTGGGAAGATGGTTATCATCTGAATGTTCAGCTATATGAGAAGTTGTTGTGTAGTGTGTTTGATATTCTGGATGAAGGGAAGCTACTTGAGGTTCGTTGTTAATATTTAGTTGTGGATTCTTGTTTGGATGATATGTGCTATACATGGGTACTGTTTCAGCAGGTATATTTAGATTCACTCTAAATCTGTGTGTTTCATTTGTGGTTATCCCAATTGCTGGGAGAGACTCAAAGAGCAACCTTTTTTGTACATTGAGTACCATCATATGTGCAATAAAATAATAGACTCGGATCCTTTAGTTTCTTGAAAACTGGTATCAGAGGAGCTCATGTAATAACTTTTCCTACCTTTTGTAGCTTTTATGTATGGAGAAAACATCTTTGGCACTTATAGCATGTCTATTAGCATCTTAGAGGCTCATGTGATATTTAAAAGTTATATACCTGATCCAAGCCACTTCACACATTCAAACAAGCCTATTCTCAAGGATTAGAGACGTTGGCATTTTTTAGATTCTCTAGGTAGCAATCAAGTGCTTGTATGAGTCTGTCCTGGATTGTCTCCATGTAGCACACAAAGTTTATCAAGAGCACTAGTAGGGTCAAGAAAGGGTGTCCACTATCTCCCACCTTGATTGGGATTTACATCAATGAGTTGGAGTTTTTCCTTAATGGGCATACATATGACAACAATGGGTGCAAGTTTTCATTCCTATTCTTCTTTTTGTTGATGATGCGATCCTTTTTGCTTCTTTCCTCAAGGGTCTACAGAGAGAGACAACTGCATTAGCACTTTTTCTATGACCTTCATAGTTGATGGTCAACTTGGGTAAAACTGAGCGGTTACGATCTTCAACAGGTAGGAAGGGTCTTCTTAGATTATCATTTCTTCCTTAGAGTGAAGGAGATTGAGATCACCAGCTCATATTACATACTTCGGTGTTCAGTTCTTAGGCTCTCATTTTAGTTTAAGGCATGTTTAGCCTTGGGTCAACAGGGGCTACATTTCTTTTTCCCTGCTTAAGAGATAGTGTTTCTGACATCATTTCTAAGAGATGGACATCATTTCTAAGAGATGTCGACCAAGATGGTAATAGTCTTAATTTAATTTAAAACCTACTTAATTAGCAAATCAAAAAACTAAAATCTCTGTTGAAATTGCAATTTGATTTTTACTAGGAATTGAAACACATCACGCTGAAGAAAGTAGCAACACATGCATATATCTAAAACTCATTTCACATCACTGTTTATTATCAAATTTCCTTGAAATTCTGCTTGACGCTTGAATGAACAGTCTGAAACTACTTTTCTTTTCACCAAGACACAAAATTTCTCAACAATAGAAGCAATGGAATGAAACAAGTTAAAGACACAATTACACAAGAGACACTAATTTTCTAGGGAACCCAACTGGGAAAACCCTCTCCTTGCTGTGGTATTTTATTGATAGAGTATACAGATCAAATACAAGGCAAACTGTCTATTGAGAACAGAGTTGTTCTCCTGCTAACCTAGCCTAGACTTGCCCTGAACGTTACTTGATCACAGCTCCTATCCTTTGCACATAAACAAGCCTGAAATCCTTGCGCACTAGCCTCTCTTCTTGGCTCCTAAACTCATGCGCACAGGGCCTCCTATTTTGTAGCACAAATATCTTAATCTATGCACACTTGGTACTTAATAATATGCACACCACAAGCAGGAAGCTCACACAATTCTTGTGCACTTTCTCACAAACCTGTGAGCTATTGTCTTTTCTCACAACCTTGTGCACAAAACAATTGTTGAATTCTGTGCCTTCGTCCTCCTTTTATGCTATTTGATCATGCTATAATTGGCAAGTTTATTTTTAGAACTTGGTCTTGTGATTGATTTGTTAACTGAATCAAACTGACTCTTCTAACTCATCCTTGCCACAATTAGACATTGAGGCTCTCACTCGTTTTTTTCCAAATATAAACTTGCACTTGGAGAGCCACATAATTCAGCCTCCAGCTAGCACATGAACAAACTAACTCGTCCTTTTCCATGAACTTGTACTTGAAAAAAGAAGAACACATTGAAGTCTTTCTTGACTAAGGCACAAGTCAAGAAGACCTTCACTCGCTATTATTTTCAACATTTATTATTGTTGAAAATAGGAAATACATGGAAAGATTTAAACTACACCCTTCACTTATGTTGATTTGGGGTAGCATCATATGTGCTCTAGCCATGAAATTTGGTGGAGAGGTTAGGGCACATGAAATCTCCAATACCTAGAAAGGGTTTGGGCAGATTCTAAACAATTTAGGAGATACTAAAATAATTAATATTTTTAATGGAGTCCCTAAGTCTAAACTCAGGGAAATTAAAATATTAATGTGGATTAATATAAAACTGTGTTAGAATCGTCCAAAAGACATGGATCAAGCCAGATCTAATCTTAGCCGTTGATTAGGGACTTAATGGCCATTGATATGTCAACGAGAAAAGTATAAGAGGAGGCTTGAGGGTCACTTGGAGAGTACACCATAGTGATTAATCATTCTATTCTCTAGAGTGGGGTTTGCTAAGAGAGATAGAATCAGTGATCAGAGTTGTAGCTGAGGGCCATTGAGTACAGAGAGACAGAGAGGCAGAGATAGTGCCAGGAGAGCAGCGCAGGATCTAGAGAGTTATGCAATAGTAGCTAGGGCTCATGCAGGGCCACACAGAGGCAGCCAGGACCTACGCAGTGCTTTAGAGAGGCCAGTGTTGTTGACACAAAGGGCCAGAAGGTTGACATAGGGCCTCCTAAGGTTGACGTAGGCCCATTCAGGGTGATGCAGGGCCAGCGCTGGGCAGAGAGAGGCTGACGCAGTCAGAGAGGCAGACGCTGGGGTTTCTGGGGCAGATTGGAGCTGAGGAGCTGCCGGAGGGTTTATCTAGGGTTTCAGCCGGGACATTTGTCTCAGATTGAGAGGTACTACTGCCAAGGAAATTCTCTGTTGGGTAAGCCGGATTTGGCACCCAGATTGTACTCTAAAATTGCTTAATAAGAAAACCCTTAGATAGCTACACCGATTTTCCCGCATTGGGTTTTTCCGGGGACATTGGTCCAAAAATAACGGTGTCATTGTGTGTGCTTATTTCTGTTTCCTTCAGTTGATGATCTGTAATATGTTGAGCATGCACTAGTGTTTATTTTCAGTATTTACATTGTAAATAACTTGTTAAGTAACGGAACAAGTAGGTAGGAATAAATCAGTAAAGTGCATGGAGGGTTTCTAATTGGTAGACTTAGAAACTTCAACATGGTATCAGAGCGTGGTTGCAAATCATAGGAGAACTGAGGACATCAGCCGAGCGAAGCAATAGCAACAGAAAACAGTTGTCCCGAGTGACAAAATTTGTTTCTAGCAGAGCAGCAATAAGGGAAGGGTGACGCAGTGCTTGCGTCATCAAGGGTGAGCCAAGAAGAGGTAGCGTAGAGGCTAAGGGACGCAAAGGGAGACTCGCGCAGAGCCACACAAAGCTAGGAGAGCTGACACAGTTGGCTGAGGAGGTCGGGTTGCTGGTGCCGGGATTGTGCAAAGCCTAGGAGCTCTCACCTTCAGGTTGTTGGGGTTTAGGAGGCTGTGGGAAAGTTGCAGAGTGGAGCTGGTGAGGTACTGTAGTCAGAACAGTACCTGACAGGGCAAGGCCAAGAGGAGGGAGTTGCTACCGAGGGTTTCTAGTCGAGAAATCCGGATTAGTGGTGTGGTTGCATAGACGATCAGAGTAGGGGGCATCTCGACATCAGTATAAGGATTTCTAGGAGGGAAATCGAGATTCAGAGGGAGTCACATCGAGAACTTCCAGGAGGGAAGTAGAAGAGCATCATGGCACTACATAGAGTAAGAGACCAGGACAGGCTGGACGGAGCATCAAACTTCGCAGTCTGGAAGGCCAGAATCTTATCCGTACTTGACAGAAATCGTGTCAAGCACTTCGCCTTAAAGACGATAGTTATCCCAGTCGACCCAGCTAAGAACGACAAGTACGAGGAGGCAATGGCGAGGGCCAAGAGCATCATCCTTGATGGGGTCAAGGACCATGTAGTACCACACATTGTCGAGAAGGAAACGACAAATGAGATGTGGGAGGCCCTAAAGAAATTGTACCAGCATACTTCTGTGCAGAGAAGAATGTTACTAGAAAATCAATTGAGGTCATATTAGATGAAGAAGGGAGAACCAATTGACATCTTCCTCGGAGGACTGAATGAGATCCGAGATTAGTTGACTGCCATAGAAGCCACGCCGGATCAGGAATTGATGGTGAGGACAACCCTGAATGCAGTCTCAGAAGACTGGGAGGTATTTGTCCAAAGTATACTAGGTAGAGGGACACTTCCACCTTGGGATGAGATGTGGGCGGCTCTTCGCCAAGAAGAGATCAGATGGCAGTCAAAGGCGGGAAGCAGCAGTAAGGGGATCAGAGTCAAAGAGGAAGAAGATGTTGCCTAGCATCTAAGGGAAAGCCGAAAGCATAAAAAGCGGAAGAATAAGGATCTCTCCAAGATCAAGTGCTTCCACTATGAGGAGCTGGGTCATTATGCGACAGTGTCCAAGGAAGAAGAGTAAGGGAGAGTCTTCCGAGACTAAGGTAGCGCCAACAAGGGTAGAGAAGGAAGTGGAGACAGACGATGACTGTGCTATGAGTGCACATGCACCACTTGAGCGGAAGTGGGGAGACATCGAGCTGTAGTCAGGCAGACTAAAAGCGATGAGGGGCAGGATCCTCGAGGTACCTAGCCTCTTGGATTAGACCTTGCTACGGGAGCCTCGAAGAGGAGTAGCAGGACTAGATGATGTGGGTAGATATGGATGCGGATGAAGCGACAGAGAAAGGTACAGTGCAGGAGTCCCAAGACAACACGAAGCTAGCAGGCTGCAACAGTGCGAGAGGCACGGGAGTGTTGCACCAGTGCAGGATGGCACAAAGAGTTGTGCAACGGTGCGAGATGCAGGGAGTTGTTGCAGCAGGGCAGAGGTCAGAGAGGGGGCACTTGTCAGCGGCAGACGGAGCTTCAGCATCAGCAGGAGTCTCTAGCCCAATAGAGAGGTCAGAGTTGGGAGATCAGTTACTTACTTCTCAGTATCTGAGTTGCAGTGCAGCAGTGGGCAACATGATGCAGCATGATGAGAGGAGTTGCAGTGCGGATGGAGTGTTGGGAGAAAGGACCAACAACAACACGGATGCAGAGGGAGCTGTCGTACAGATGTAGTAGTGGCAGTGGCAGAACCATGGGCAACAGTATAGAATACAACAGTGTAGAGGATGGTGGGCAGCAGGCTTAGCATTAGCACAGGGACCGATGCCGGATGATCAAATTAATACTCAGTAAAGAGTATTGCTAGAGCACAGTCCTCGGTAAGAGGGAGTGTTGATTTGCGGTAGCATCGGATGTGCTGTAGCCATGAAATTTGGTGGAGAGGTTAGGGAACATGAGATCTCCAATACCCAGAAAGGGTTTGGGCAGATTCTAAACAACTTAGGAGATATTAAAATAATTAATATTTTTAATGGAGTCCCTAAGTCTAAATTTAGGGAAATTAAAATATTAATGTGGATTAATATAAAACTGTGTTAGAATGGTCCAAAAGACATGAATCAAACCAGATCTAATCTTAGCCGTTGATTAGAGACTTAATCTCGGCCATTGATATGTCAACGAGGAAAGTATAAGAGGAGGCTTGAGGGTCACTTGGAGAGTACACCAGAGTGATCAGTCATTCTATTCTCTAGAGCGGGGTTTTCTAAAAGAGATAGAATCAATGATTAGAGTTGCAACCGAGGGGCATTGAGTACAGAGAGACAGAGAGGCAGAGATAGTGCCTGGAGAGCAACGCAGGAGCTAGAGAGAGTGACACAGTAGCAGCCAGGGCTCACGCAGGGCCATGCAGAGGCAGCCTGGAGCTGTGCAGTGTTTCAGAGAGGCCAGCGTTGCTGATGCAGAGGGCCAGAAGGCTGACGCAGTGCCTCTTGAGGCTGATGCAGGCCATTTAGGGTGACGTAGGGCCAACGTTGGGTAGAGAGAGGCTGACGCAGTCCAGAGAGGTAGACGTTGAGGTTTTCGGGGCAAATTGGAGCTGAGGAGCTGTCAGAGGGTTTATTTGGGGTTTCAGCCGAGACATTTGTCTTAGATTGAGAGGTACTACTGCCAAGGAGATTCTCTGTTGGGTAAGTCGGATTTGGCACCAAGATTGTACTCTAAAATTGCTTAATAAGAAAATCCTCAGATAGCTGCACCGGTTTTCTTGCATTGGGTTTTTCCGGGGACATTGGTCCAAAAATAACGGTGTCATTGTGTGTGCTTGTTTTTGTTTCCTTCAATTGATGATCTGTAATATGTTGAGCATGCACTAGTGTTTATTTTCAGTATTTACATTGTAAATAACTTGTTAAGTAACAAAACAAGTAGGTAGGAATAAATCAGTAAAGTGCATGGAGGGTTTCTAACTGGTAGACTTAGAAACTTCAACAACTTACTACTTCCCACTCTGAAAAAATGAATGAACTTCACTTACTACTCCCCACTCTGAGAAATTGAATGAAATACAACATATAGGCTTTCCTTCTCCTTTATATACTTGATGGCACAATGAATTTGGACACATGCATGACATTTCTTTAACTAAAATATACCTAAACCCTAGATCTATTCTTGGTCTTGAGATTAATAGCTTCAACCTACATGAAAGATTTTGTGAAATGTGAAATGTGGAGTTATATCACATTTTGTGAAATGTCTGGCTTGTCTATTGAGACTTCCCCTTCCATCTATTGATATTCACAGTAGCAATATTACCTCAGTTTTTAATATGGTCCTAACATCAGGAAAGAGTGACAATCCCTTAATGCAGTCTTATGTTAATTTACTTGTTATGCTTTTGAGACATGCAAATACAACCATCTCAAATGATCCATTAAAGATGCTTCTCCAATGTCCACTCTTTATCAATTTAGAGAGTATCTCAACTATCATTGCACTATCACTTTTGAAAGAAATTGTTAGGCGACAATTGCTGGTTCTAGATCTATATGATTTAGTCACTAGAGTGGCGCGCTTGATGGTAACTAGTCAAGCTCGTCTGATTCGCCAACAATGTTGTCAAGTTCTTTTACAATTTCTTCTTGAATACCCTCTTGGTGCCAAGTGATTGCAAAAACCCTTGGATTTCTTAGTGATTCACCATTTTGTACTAGTGATTCACCATGATTTTACATGATAATATAATCTGGCGAGAGATTCGCCAAAAAAATTATATATACATATTATATTATTAATAAAATTGTCTTCCATTTTTCCTATGTATCATGGGGATTCACCCATTTATTATACATATAAATTTAGAGTGTTTCTTAAAATTTTCCTTGGATTTTGTGGACTTAGTCAACAGTGTTGAAATTTCTACGTCTGACACGTTAGAAATCCCTACTGCATTATCTGGTTTAATTTCTCCTACTTGTTCATTTCATTAACAAGTTAAACATAAAGACTGAAATAAACACAAATGCGGCCTTAACTCATATACAGATCAACAACTGAAATAATTGAGACAAACACACAAGGGACACCGTTATTTTTGGACAATCGTCCCTGGAAAAACCCAATGCAGGAAAACCGATGCAGCAGATATGAGGGTTTTATTATTATGCAATTTCTGAATACAACTAGGGTGCCAAAAATGGCTCACCCAACAGAGAATGCCCTCGGTAGAAGTACCTCTCCTCGGAGACAGATATTCCGGCTGATCAATCACTGGATGAATGATCCCACAACAACTACGACAGCTCCTTAGCTGGACAACGAAAGCTGCTCCAAGCTTCTCTACTACTCTGCGTCACTCTGCAGGGACTGCGTCACCCTTCCCAGCTCACTAGCACTCAGTCTGCCCCACGAAAATCACCCAGCGCTGCCTCTTGGCCCTGCGTCAGCTCTGCTAGCCTCTGTGCAACTGTTGATGACTCTACATCAACCCTTTGGCCCTCTGCGTCACCCACGTTGGCCTCCTTAGCCTCTGCATAGCTCCCAGTTGCCTCTGCGTTAGCCTCTCTAGGCTTTGCGTTGCCTCTCTGGCACTATATCTGCCTTTCCACTATGTATTCTCGGCCTCATGCCGAACTGCCCCTCGCTACAACAAATCACTAGCTTGATTCTCTCAGCAAAACTCCGCTCCAGAAATCAAATTGGTTGATCAATTTTGGTGTACCTCCAACTAATCCTCAAGCCTCCTCTTATACTTTTCCTGTTGAGTCTTCAACGATCGAGATTAAGTCCCTAATCAACGACTAAGATTAGATTTGGCTTCATCCATGTCATTTAGAACATTCTCACCCAGTTTTCTATTAATATGCATTAATCTTTTAATTTTCCTAAGTTTATACTTAGGAACCCCATTAAAAATATTAATTATTTTAATATCTCTCCAACCGGGTGGAATTTCCCCAAACCATTTCTGGGTCTTGGAGATCTTATGTGCCTTAACCTTTCCAACAATTTTCATGGCTAGAGCACATCCAATGCTACCAAAAATCTACAAACAGATCTTGGATGATGTCTGTAGAAATTTCTACCAATCATAAAATGGAACTGGTAACGCATAAGTTGAGTAGATTGAATGCTAATGTGAAAATATGGATCCAAAAGAGGAAAACAAAGCTATCTAAGGAATTAGCTGAAATAGAGATGAGTATAGAATCTCTAATGGCCCCATCAATCGCAGGTCTATTTTTTTTATCAAAACAATAGGATCTTGACTGAACTGGTAGGTAGGAAGAACCAAATTCTTGAATTGCAAGAGGATGAATTGCGATTGAAAATCAAAATGGTATGGATCAAAGGCGGGGATAAAAATTCCAGGTTCTTTCAAAAATTACCATCCAATAGAAGGTGTGCTAATTCTATTTGGCATATACTGAACCAACAGAATGAGATTCTTATGCCCTTGAAGGATATACATAAGGAGGCAGTCCAACATTTTCACAAGCAATATCAGACCTCTGTTGATTCAAACTTTAGGGACCAATGGGAGCTGGCTAATCTATTCCCCTACATGGTCAATGAAGTGGACTCTGACTGATTAGATGATCCAGTCCCTGCTGAAGAGTTAAAAGGAGTGTTAATTGATCTAGCCAAGGATAAAAAGCCCTGGGCCTGATGGTTGGGGAACTATACATCTTCTTCTTTGATCTCATGAGCTCTGATCTTATAGCGATGGTGGAGGAGTCTCGGCTCCAGGGGCATATAACAGGGGCTATAAATGCAACCTTCTTCACTCCTATCCCAAAAATCACTAATTCATGTCATTTCTCTGATTTTAGACCAATATCATTATGTAATGTAGTCTATAAAATGATCTCCAAAGTTATTGTTAACAGAATTAAACAATTTTTGTCTGAGCATACCTCTTTGGAGCAATTTGACTTCCTTGCAGAAAGGAGAATACAAGATGTTGTTGGGATTACCTAGGAGTTTATCCATTCTATCAGTACAAAAAAATTGAAAGCATGCCTGATGAAGATTGACCTCATCAAGGCATATGACAGGGTGGACTAAGAGTTTTTAAGGTTGATCCTCCATACGTGTGGGTTTCAAAGAAGACACGTTGACTGGTTCATGGCATGTGTCTCCTCAAATAACATTGTTGTTCTGATTAATGGGCATCCCACTAAATTTTTTAGAATACATCATGGTCTCCGATAGGGATGTGCTCTATCCCCTTTGCTCTTTATTCTTATGATGGATGGGCTTCGCAAGGCTCTCAAAGCTGCCAGGGAGGAGGGCAGAATTAAGGGCTTCAAAATATCGGCCAACAATCACTTATCCCACTTAATGTTTGTGGATGACGTTCTTGGGATTGGCGAGATCAATCTGGATAAATGGCATACATTTTCCTAAATATTATCTAAGTTTGGCAGTGCCTCTAGCCTGTTCTTAAACAAAGAGAAACCAGAGCTGATTGCACACCGTGTGCAGGATGTGGAGGTCAAAATAATAGTTGATCTATTGGGGATTAAAGTCTGTTGGACATCTAATCCTCTAAGGTTTGGTGTGGAATGTGAGCAGTCAAAGGGAGTCCAAGAGACCTTGGAATATGGAATCCAACAGTCACTCCAATGTATTATAAAATGTATATCATGTGAATAATATATGCAATGTGCATTCAATGCATATCTTTTGTATTTGGTCTTTGACATGGTGATGTCTAACATGGTATTAGAGCTACAGGAGAATTCTGGCCCTGCTCTAATTTGAGCCACTTGTTTTGTGGACTCTCTAAATGTCAGTTCTGCCTTCTTGCGTGTTAGAACTGCCATTGTTGTGTGCTTGCATATTTCTTATTGCGCACTATTCCACTGACCTGCACTATTGAATTTCTTTGAAGCTAAATTAAAGCTGCATATCTGCCAAAGGTATTTTTTTCTCAGTCATAACTCCTTTGCTTCTGTTTTGTTATTGTTCAACTCTACTATGTTGATTTTTGGTAGCATCGGATGTGCTCTAAGTCTCAAATTTTGTAGGGAGGTTTGGACACATGCATTCCAAAGAACTCAAAAATTGTTTTGGGAAATTCCACCCGGAGACAGTTTTATTAAAATAATTAATTATTTTTAATGGTCCCTAAGTCTAAACTTAGGAAATTAAAATAATTAATGTGTATTAATCTAATTGTGGGTGTAACTTCTAGAAGACGAGGATCAAGAAGAAATGATCTTAGCCATTGATTAGCTTCTAATCTGGGCCGTTGAATGTCGACGAGAAAATTATTTAAGGAGGCTTGAGGGTCATTTGGAACACACACACAGAGTTGATCAATCAGATCGAATTGCTGAAGCTAGAGTAGCGTAGTGATTTTGTAGTGATCACGCAGAGAGGGACAAAGAGTTTTGGCTAGAGTATCTTCTCCGAAGCCAAGAATACTTAGTAGAGAAGTAGAGAGACACATAGAGGAGGCAGCGCAATGCCCAGAGAGGGTGACACGGAGCTAGGGAGCGCTCACACAGAACCTTTCGCGCAGAGGTCCGAAATTTGCTGGAAGGTTTGACGTTCTAAGCCTGGAGAGCTGGAGTCAGCTCGAGAGAAAATTGATTCAACAAAGAGGTGACAAAGTGCCTTAGAGGCTGTGATGCAAGCCCATGCAGTGACTACGTAGGGGCGGCGTAGAAGTAGCCGGGGACTTGTCTGTTTAGCTGTCGGATCGGCTGGGACTTGTAGTGTAGAGTGAGGTAATTTCACTAATTTCTTCTACCGAGTGATATTCTTTTGTACTGGATTGCCAGCAAGGCATCTAGAGGTTGTATTCGAAAATAACTTTTGCTTAATAATAAAAGCCCTCAGATTTGCTGCATTGGTTTTCCCGCATTGGGTTTTTCCGAGGACATTTGTCCAAAAACAATTGTCATTTGTGTTGTATCTTTCTCTTGTTCAGTTTCTTGTTTCGACATATTATTTTAAATGGTGTAGGCTACAATGTATGCATTTCAATGTTTGTTGTAGAAAACTGCAAATATCTTGTTCATGTAAATTAACAAGTAGGAGAAATATCATCTGTTGCTGTAGTAGGGATTTTGGGTTTAAGGAATTTTCACATGGTATTAGAGCAGTGCAGGTGAGACAAGAAGAGCAGTGCCAAAGAACCCAACGCTAAACAGAGAAGGAGATCGAATAACTGCAGGAGGCAGCAGTTCGAATCCCCAGAGGGAGTACACAGTCCAAGCCAGGAGGGCTGAATTTTTCAAGGACAGTCTCTCTCTGAGTGAGTCGACGGAGAGGAAGGGCTTCTAGATCGAAATCTTGACAAGCCAGAGGGAGCAGCGCAGAGCCTCAATGTGAGCAGAGAGCTGGTGGGACACAATTTTCAGTAGGTAGATTGTTGGGCTGAAAGATGTCAGAAAGGAGAGGAGAAGCATAGTAAGGGAATTTTTCCTTAGTAGACTTCCCGCCAAGAAGTTCGTTTTCTTATTGCCTGAGCAACAACAGTAAGAGACAGAGAGGAGCAATTCAACTTATTCGTGGCAGAGATGGTAGCAAGTGGGTTGAGAGATAGGAAAGGTTGGATGGAGCATCCAAATATGTGATCTAGAAGGAAAGGATGTCGTGCCTCCTAGATGAGCATTTTCTCAAGGCCTATGTTGACAGCGTGGTGGTTGTGCCCGCAGATGCAGATCCGCTGAAGAAGTACAGGGGAGAAATGGCGAAGGCCAAGAGGATGATCCTTGATGGAGTAAAGGATCACGTGGTATGTCACATCACTTGTAGAGGGACTGCTAAGGAGATGTGGGATGCCTTGGCAATATTGAGAAGAAACTGAGATCTGCACAAACGCAGAAGGGGGAGCGCATTGATCCATTCCTCACGAAGTTTTCGGAGACCTAGGATGAGTTAACAGCTGTGGGGTCTACACCTCAAGGTTCCGAGATGGTGAGACTGGCCCTAAACTCAATCTTAGAAGAGTGGCAAGTCTTTGTCCAGAGCATCCTGGGCAGGGAAACTTTGCCAGACTGGGATAGTATGTGGGCAGCTCTCAAGCAGGAAGAGCTGAGGAGAGATCTAGTCAAGTGTAAGCTTGACGGAAGCAGCAACAGTGGGTCGAAGCCCAAGGAGGAGGAAGAGAATGCAACCCTTGCATCCAAGGGGTAGCAGGAGCAACAAAGGTGGAAGAAGGACGTCTCGAAGATCAAATGCTTCAAGTGCGGTGAAATGGGTCACTACGCAGCACAATTTCCTCTTAGGAAGAAGGAAAAAGATGAGATCAGTGTTGCACGAAGCGCTCCCCCCGGTTCGAAGCTCCGAAGCACGTCCCGTATGGAAGCACCTAGGAAGCTTCATCGGAAGCGGCGCTTCGGCTTTTTAAGCCGCTTCCTGGAATTTCCAAAGCGCTGGACGGAAGCGCTGCTTCCATGCCTCCGAAGCGCGCTTCGTACGGCGCTTCGGGCCTCAGAAGCGCGGCGCTTCGGAGCAGGAAGCGCACGCTTCTGTACGCTTCGGCCAAACAGGGCGCGCGCAAGGGAAAAAGACACTTTTTTTAATTTTTTTTTAAGTTATGTTAACTCAGCATTAAGGGGGTGGGTTAGGGTGAGGTTAAGGTGAGGAATGAAAAGAATAAAGCCCCCATTCATTCCTCATTTTCTCACTTTGAGTTTATGAGAGTTGGAGAAGAGAAGAGAGGAGAGGAGAAGAGAAGAGAGGAAAGGAGAGGAGAAGAGAGGAGAGCTTGGAGGAGTGAAGAAGGAGGAGCTAGGAGAAGGAGGAGGAGCTTGGAGCAAGAGCTTGGAGGACTTCATCTACAAGAGCTAAAGAGGTAAGTTCAAACCCCAAACTCCCTTATTTTTTTGACAATTTTTTTGTATTTTTCTCCTCCCTCTCCTACTCTTTCCCATTGTTTCTACTTGCTCCTTTATTTACAGGTTGTCCACCACCTATATCCATATTCCAAGATGGTGTTCTTTTGGCTTCTATGTATCATTCCACTCTTGGTTTTAATGATGGAAAAGGTGAATAGGAATAGAAGGGAAGAAACAGAAGAGGACAGTGGTGATGGTCCCAATATGAGTGACCCAATGTATGATGAGGAGGAAGGGTTTGAAGAGGAAGGGGATGAACCTGAAGGGGACACTGAAACACAAGATGGGAAAGCTACATCAACACCCTTGTGGAACTATGTGACCAAACTTGATGGGGGAAAGGGTGGTGGATCTTACAAATTTGTGTGCCCTCATGGTTGTCATGGAGGAAAACCATATTGTGGTTCATATACCAGTCTGAGGAGGCATCTTTGTGGGGTGCTGGACAATGATGAAAAAAAGGGTCCTGTGGGGGTACAAATTTGCCCAAACATTTCAACTGAAGAAAGAAGAAAATACATCCAAATAGAGATGGCTGCACAACAAAAAAACAAGAAACAAAAAACTCATTCTGAATCAAGTGCAACCTCTAAATTTGGTAGTTGCTCATCTCCTCATCGTACTTCTGCAAGCTCTGGAGGTAGAAGAACAATAGGGGATTTCCTTAATGTTGCTAGGAGGGATAATGTGGATGGAAATATAGTCCGTTTTCTTTGTGCTTGCGGTGTACCATTCAATGTGCTTCGCTCTCCCTATTGGCATGAAATGGTAAAGGCCATCAATGAAGCCCCAAAAGGATACAAGGCCCCCAACTATGAGAAAGCTAGAACAGTGTTATTAGAAAGAGAAAAAGCTAAGGTTCAAAGAGCTTTGACACGTTTTACAAATGAATGGGTAGATTCTGGGGTATCCATTGTATCAGATGGGTGGACAAATATTAGAAACCAACATTTGATAAATGTTCTTGGTGTTTCTTCTAGTGGTGCAGTATTTATTGCATGTCATGACTCCTCCTCCATCACTGCATCTGCACAAAACATTGCAGATATCCTATTGAAATCAATCAAAGATGTTGGTCCGAATAATGTGGTTCAAGTGATCACAGATAATGCAGCAAATTGTAAGGCAGCAGGAAAAATTATTGAGCGTACTCATCCACACATCTTTTGGTCTGGGTGCCTGGTTCACACATTGAACCTTTTGATGCATGATATTGTGAAACACAAAGAATGTGGGTGGATTGTTGAGGTTTACAGGAGAGGGAAGCAGCTCATTAAATTCATCACAGGGCATACAAGGGTAAACTACTTCTATGGCACTTACTCCAAGTTGCAATTGCTTAAAATTACAAAGACAAAATTTGCTAGTTATTACCTCACCTTTAAGCGGCTAGTGAAGGTGAGACAAGCTTTAACTAATCTGGTGTGTGCTGAAACATGGGATGAAATTAACACTGACATAGATGGTGCTAATGCAGTCAAGGACACTGTTCTTGACAGTTACTTTTGGGGACAGGTTAAATATGTTTTGCAATTCACCAAACCAATTTATTACATGATCAAGTTTGCAGATTCAGATCGACCAGTAATTGGGGAGGTGTATGAGCAAATTGATAGCATGTTGGGGCAGATTAGAGACATTGTTGAGCCTAGAGATACCACCTTGTACAATTATATTCGTGTAGAGGTAGAAAACCGATGGGAAATGCTAAATGTTCCATTGCATGCATTAGCATATGTTTTGACACCTAAATACTATCATCCATCATGGCTTTCAACACCAGCACCTGGGGGGGAAGCAGGAGAAAACCACACCAGGATCAAGAGGTTCACAAAAAATATATGGCTGCATTGAGTAAATTAATCCCCGATGAGGAGGAGGCTGCATTGGTACGGAGGTAGGTGAGCAACTATACGCTCAACACTGGTCCATTTGGGAGCATGCATGCAATAAAAGATCGAGAGACCTTTTCTGCTCTTGAGTGGTGGAACATGCATGGAGGGGGTACTCCACTTCTACATAGTTTGGCATTGCGGGTGCTATCACAGGTGGTAAACACTTCTTCTGCAGAGAGGTGTTGGAGCTCTTATTCTTTCATCCACAGTGTTAAAAGGAACAGGTTGAATTTAGACCAGGCAAAGAGCTTGGTTTATGTTCATTACAACTTGCGATTGTTGTCCCATTACTGTGAAGATGCAAAGTCTAATAAAGACTTGTTGATTTGGGACAAGAATCCAGAGGAGCCCAATTTGGAGGATGGAGTGTTGCGATTAGAGCAATTGGAGGATGCTCTTATCCAGGTATGTCCATTGTGGTATGAATTTTCCAATTTTCCCTTATAAAGCATTTCTCTAATTCATGTTTTTAATTTTTTTGTTAACTAGTGTTTTTTTTTTGCATGAATTTTTTGAGCGATTCTAGGATGATGATGACCGTGTTGATATGCCACCCCCACCCCCATCTGGTCCCTTGGTTCCTAGGTTCCATGGTTCAACACCAACAACAGGGGGTTCTTCTTCATCAGTTTCAGTGCCACGACTTCCACAGGCACCATCTTCTTCATTGCCACCACGTGGAGGTCCGCCACCACGTTCTATTCGTGGTGGAAGGAGGAGAGATTAGTAGATATATTCACAATCTACTACTTTTTGTCATAGATTACTCATTAGACTTGTAGACTTGTGAATTTGAATTTTGAACCTTTTTGGCTTGGCGGTGACCAAGTGACATATTTTGTAAACATTATTATTTGAATTTTGGACATGACAAATGTTGACAGTTGCTCACTTGCTAGATAAATCATAATATGCTCTATGTTTTATGTTTTATAATATGCTTAAATGTTTTATGTTTTATAATATGCTTAAAAATTTGATGTATGTTTGTAATAGCTAGAATATAGATGATTGTTGTACATACTAGTAACTACAATGGAATCATGGATGCCATATCTATCTTGATTTATGCAAAAATATGCATGTTTTCATGTCTTCTACAATTAATTTGGTATTTGGGATGTTTGTTTTGAGTATAAATGCAAAAAAATATAAATATATATATATATATATATATAGCAGACGCTTCCGCGGATGCTTTGCTTCCTAGATTTTTGGAAAATGACGCTTCGACGTCCTCGCTTCCAAAAAACGCTTCCGCTTCGTGCAACATTGGATGGGATCCATGATCCGAAGGGTGCACCCGCGAAGATCGAGGAAGAGGATTTTGCCATGATAGCCGAGATACCTCCAGAAGGGAGGTGAGATGACTTAGGACTGTAGTTCAAAAGAGCTACAAATGGGCAGGATCCTTGAGGATCCCACCATTCAGATCAATTCCTTGCTACAGGAGCCCAGATCAGAAGTAGTAGGATGGATTAGTGTCGGTGTAGAGAAGTGTTGGAGCGACAGATGCAGTGGCTAGAACGCCAAGTCTGAGCAGTGTAGTGCAGGGAGGCACAGTTCAGTAGCAACAACAACAACGCAGTGGCTTCAGAGGGATATCGTGGGCCTAGTAGCAGTCAGATCTTCAACATCGAGGTGCATCTATGCTGAACACTTATTTAGATTTTGGGATGTTTTTCAGTTGCAGTGCAGATGAAGTGTTAGCAGTGGCAGTGTTAGCAGCAACACAGATGCAACACTTGAGAGGGAGCTGTAGTACGGATGCAGTGTTGACAGTGGCAGTGTCAATAGTAGTACAGTTGCAGCAGTAGTGCAGTAGTTGGTGGACAACATGTCAGACATCAACAACGCAGAGGATGATGTTATGAAGTCAGGGTGATGCTTTAGTGGGAGGCATTGCTAGAGCACATTCCTCACTAAGAGGGAGTGTTGATTTCTGGTAGCATCAGATGTGCTCTAAGTCTCAAATTTTGCAAGGAGGCTTGGGCACATGTATTCCAAAGAACCCAGAAAGAGTTTTGGGAAATTCCACCCGGAGACAGTTTTATTAAAATAATTAATTATTTTTAATGGGTCCCTAAGTCTAAACTTAGGAAATTAAAATAATTAATGGGTATTAATCTAACTGTGGGTGTAACTTCTAGAAGAAGATGAGGATCAAGCAGAAATGATCTTAGCCATTGATTAGCTTCTAATCTGGGTCATTGAATGTCAATGCGAAGATTATTTAAGGAGGCTTGAGGGTCATTTAAAACACACATAGAGAGTTGATTAGTTAGATCAAATTGCTGAAGCTAGAGCAACACAGTGATTTCGTAGTGATCATGCAGAGAGGGGCATAGAGAGTTTTGGCTGGAGTATCTTCTACGGAGCCAAGAATACTCAGTAGAGAGGCAGAGACACACACAGAGGAGGCAGCGCAATGCCCAGAGAGGGTGATGCAAAGCCAGGAAGGGCTCACGCAGAGCAGCGCAGAGCCTTCCAAGTAGAGGTCCAAAATTTGCTGGAAGCTTTGATGTCCTGAGCCAAGAGGGATGGAGTCAGCTCTTGAGAGCAAATCGATTCAACAAAGAGGTGACGTAGTGCCTTAGAGGCTATGACGCAGGCCCACAGAGTGACTGCATAGGGGCAACACAGAAGTAGTCAGGGATTCATTGGTTCAGCCGGGACTTGCAGTGTAGAGTGAGGTAACCTCACTAATTTCTTCTGCTGAGTGATATTCTCTGTACTGGATTGCCAGCAAGGCGTCCAAAGGTTGTATTCAAAAATAATTTTTGCTTAATAATAAAAACCCTCAAATTTGTTGCACCAGTTTTCCCGCATTGGTTTTTTTCATGTCCGAAAACAACTGTGTCATTTGTGTTGTATCTTTCTCTTGTTCAATTTTTTGTTTCGGCATATTATTTTAAATGGTGTAGGTTGTAGTCTAATGTTCATCGTAGAAAACTGCAAATAACTTGTTCATGTAAATTAACAAGTAGGAGAAATATCACTAGTTGCTGCAGTAGGGATTCCAGGTTTAAGGATTTTTCACATACTAGCCCCTGCAGAATCATTCCTCCTTATTTTCTCTCACAGCACTACGTGTCTATTACTCTTCCTCCACTGCACTCTTTCCTGTCGCATCATTTTCAAGCTGGTTAGAGCTACCCTGCTAGTCTGTTACCTAATGTTCTATGCATTCTTTACATTCTATGGCCTTGCATTTTGTGGATTGAGCGTAGAATTGCACGGTTTTGGGCAGCTCGGTTTGGGTTTCATTAGGTTCCATAGTGGCATTGAGATTTGTAATAAGAGATGCGGGGTTAAGATCTTCATGCCCACGCATTTGAGTCCCAATGGAATTCTCCCTGAGGCCTCATCCAGTCAAGAGACGACATCAAAACCATCACTGACATTTCTCATTTCAGAATCCCATTCAAGTAGCTCATCCACACTATGGTAGCTGGTCAAACCAGATTACAATCTGATTCAGGGCATCGTTTTGTGCCACCATAGCTCGACTCCTACCATCATTGCATGATTGCTTCACTGCCATTTCTTCATCTTCGCTGCCAAGTTCGAGCAACGACTTGTTTGGGCACAATTGCAACAATTTTCTCTTAGAAGTTTTCAAGCCTAGATTGAGACAAACATTGATTTTTGTTGAAAGAAGAATCGACACAAAAAAATAAATAAAAGAAATATGTGATGCATATGTCGAGCAAGACGACTAGAATGCTTGTTTTTGTATTTATTTCATATGGTTTGCATGACTGCAAAGACACTGTCAAACCGAGCCTAATGTGAGCCCTCCAAATATTCCAGTAGGCCAACACGTAACCCAAGTCGACAAGAAGGTTTGGAAGTAATTGAAGTGCCTCAGTTTTATTTCACAAGCTGCGTAATTTCTTTTGGTATTTTAGCATATGAAGAACAAAAAATCGAACAATCTAGTATATGCATTGGACATTCACCGTTGAATTCTATGAGTTATGTGGAGCTCCATGTGTAGTTCAGTCTTTGTGGGTATATTATTCTCTATGCATTGGTTCATATACAACATGGAATGGAGCGTTGAACACAACGTTGAATAGTGGGAAAGCAACGTGGGAATGGTGTGTTGAAAGTCTAAAATATATTGCACGTATGCTGCGTTGAAATCTGGTATGTCCTTATGCTTTATGCATTGAAAGCTGAACTACATGCTTTGAACAATAAATAATGTACGGTGAATGCATTGATTACTGTAATTTCTTCATTCTTGGAAGTAGTGTTTGTGAGATTCACCTTATTTGTTCAATGAAAATGCCCAGAATCAATGAAGTATTTGTGAAAATTCGTTGACCCTGAATCCTACTGTAGCAAACTAATGATATTTATCCTATTTGTTAAATTCCTTTAAACAAATTACTTGCAGTTTTCTACAACAAATATCAAAATACATACACAACAGCCTACATAAATAAATACCACGGAAACTAAATACTGCACTGGAGAGAAATAAATGCACACACATTTACATGGTTGTTTTAACTTTTTGGACAGTGTCCCCAGTAAAACCAATCTTGGGAAAACCAGTGCAACAACTGAGGGTTTTATTATTATGCCGTGGTTTCTGAATACAAATCATTAGATGCCCAAACTGGCAATCTGATACAGAGAATAAACTGGCAAGGAGTTAGTGAGAAAAATCTCACACTATTTCTAGAGATCCGACATTGATCAAGCTCTAGAAGGCTAGCCCCACGCTGCCTTTGCAACCTCCCGTCAACCTTCACAAATCTGCGTCACAATCTTTGGGCTTTGCGTCACCTCCTCCTTTGATCTCCTGGGTCTAGAAATTTGACCCTCTGACCCTGCGATCTCACACCCCGACTTCTGGCACTAGATCTTGACTTTCCTAGCTGAATTTCGACTCCATCTGAAGCTCAGCACTGCCTCCGCGTGGCACTACGCTACCTCTCTAAATCTCTCTCTGCCTTCTCCGCCTTGTACTCTTCGTATCTGGAAAACTCTCCTCCAGACTACTATCCCTGCCCCTCACTGCAAGAAGATCACTCAATCTCACTCAGGAAACTCAATGCTGCTACTCTTGAGAAGTTCGATCTCTTGATTTTTCTCACTCTATGTGTTCTCCAAGTGCCCATCAAGCTCCTTCTTATAATCTCTCGTTGGAACACCAACTATGAAAATTTGGAGACCCAACTGATATTACTTCTCCTACTTGTTAATTCATGCAAGTTATTTAATGTGTTACACTGTAAATATGGAAGTAAATACAATTGCAGCCTTCACTAATTAAATTATATGCAGAAACAAGTACTGAGCAAGAATGAAATAGCACACACAAGTGACACCGTTGGTTTTGGACAAATGTCCCTGAAAAACCCAATGCGGGAAAACCAGTGCAACAACTGAGGGTTTGTATTATTATGCAGTAGTTTCTGAATACAATTCTTCGGATGCCCAAACTAGCAATCCTATACAGAGATCAAACTGGACAAAAAAGATAGTGAGATGATCTCACCCTGTCACTGAAAAATCTGACACTGATCTACACTGCAGATGAGCCTCTGTGCAGCACTGCGTCACACCTATGCAGCTACTCCATCATTGTTGCAGGGATTGCTTTGCACCTCCTCTTGATCTTCTGCTCGCTGGAAACTTCGACCCTCTGTCCTCTCGGTCTCACACCCCGACTCCGACACTTGATCCCGACTGTTCCCCAGTAGAAATACAGACTCCCTCTGAAGCTCGGCGCTTCCACAGCATAGCTCTACGTGGCACTGTGCTGCCTCTCCGGACTACTCTATGCCCTCTCTGCCTTGCACTCTTCAGATCAGGAAAACTTCCTCCAGAAAAACTATCCCTGCCCTCACTGCATGAAATCTCCTTGATGACCTATCCGACAATTGTTGTGCTGCTCTCTTGAGAAAATAAATCTTTGATCTCTCACTCGATGTGTTTTCCAAATGCCCATAGAAGTCCTTCTTATAATCTTCTCGTTGAGAAATCAATGACCCAGATTGTGAAAAATCGATTACCCGATTCCTACTGCAGCAACTGATGTATTCGATTGAATAATTTGCTTGTTGTGTGCTATAGAAAATATCGAATTAAATACACTGTAGCCTACACAAATAAAAACTGCAGAAACTAAATACAACACAGGAGAGAAATAATCATCACACACATCTACATAGTTATTTTTGGACAAATGTCCCCTGAAAAACTCAATGCTGGAAAACTGGTGCGATAGCTGATGTTTTGTATTATTAAGCAGTAGTTTTTTGAATACAATCTCTGGATGCCTTGTTGGATATCCAGTACAGAGAATATGACTGACAGAATATTGGTGAGAAATACCTCACACTATCATTGGAGATTTCGACTGAATCAGCCACAGAATGGCTTGTCCCTTGCTGCCTCTGCCGTGTCATTATGTAGGCCCAGTGTCACAGCTTCTAGGGACAACATCACCCCTTCTGTTGATCGATTTTCCAATGAGACTTCGGTTCTCTCCTCTCGGTCTCACACCCCGACTTCCGGCATCAAAACTCGACCTCTCCAACAAAAATACGGATCTCCTCAAGGCTCTGCGCTGCCTCTGCGTCAGCCTACACTGCCTAGCGTAGCCTTTGCGCTGCCTCTCCCGGATCTCTCTCTGCCTCCTCTGCTGAGTATTCCCGGATCAGGAAAAATCTCCAACCGAAACTATCCCTGCCCCTCACTGCAAGAAATCACTTCAAACTTCTCTCCGGCAACTGTTGCACTGCTCTCTTCAGAAATTCGATCTCTGATCTTCCACTCGATGTATTTTCAAAATGCCCATCAAGCCTCCTCTTGTAATCCTCCAGTTGAGAACCAACGACCCAAATTAGATTTTAATCAATGGCTTAGATCATTTTGGCTTGATCCTTGTCTTCTTCTAGAAGTTTCACCCACAGTTTGATTAATACCCTTTAATTATTTTAATTTCCTAAGTTTAGACTTAGGCCTCCATTAAAAATAATTAATTGTTTTAATAAAACTGATTCTAAGTGGAATTTCCAAAAATGATTTTTGGGTATTGTGGAATGCATGTGTCCAAGCCTCCCTGCAAATTTTGAGGCTTAGAGCACATCCGATGCTACTAGAATTCAACACTCCCTCTTTGCGAGGAATGTGCTCTAGTAATGCAACCTACTGAAGCATTACTCTAACTTTGAAACATCTCCCTCTGCGTTGTTGATGTCTGACATTGCTGCCCACCAACTACTGTGCAAATGCTGCATATATACTGCTGCTAACACTGCACCTACCAACACTGCATCTGTACTGCAACCCTCATAATTTCTGCATCTGTGCTGTTGCTGGCACTAGCACTGCCAACATTGCATCTGCATTGCCTTCTCCAACTACTGCTACTACTGCATTAGCAACGGAAGAGCATCCAACATTACTGAACAAGTGTTCAACATGATGCATCTGTTGCTGGAGTCCTGACTGTTACTAGTCTCTGTGCTGACCCTCTGAAGCCTCTGCACTGCTGCTAACTCTGTTCTGTGCCAACTGCACTACTGCCAACTCTAGCTTTGCATTGCTTAGTCTCTGGCGCTCCTAGCCACTACAACTTTCACGCAGGCACCCTTCTGCACCGACACTGGTCCATCCTGCTACTTTTGATCTGGGCTCTCGTAGCAAGGTATTGATCCATGAGGTGGACTTAAGGATCTTGCCCATCTGCAGTTATTTCGAACTACAGTTCTATATCACCCCACCTTTAGGCAATCATGGCAAACTTTTCCTCGATCTGTGCGGATGCAGCCTTCGGATCATGCTTCTTGTCTTTTTCCTTCTTCTTGAGAGGACATTGTGTAGTGTAGTGACCAAGTTCACCACACCGGAAGCACTTGATCTTCGAAACATCTTTCTTCTTCTTCCGCTGCTCCTGCTGCCCCTTAGATGCGAGGGCTGCATTCTCATCCTCCTCCTTTGGCTTCGTCCCACTGCTGCTGCTGCTACTATCAAGTTTTCACTTGACTAAGTCTCTCCTCATCTCTTCTTGCTGAAGCGCGATCCACATCCCTTCCCAATTTGGAAATCTCTCTCTGTCCAGGATGCTCTGGACAAACACTTTCCATTCTCTTGAGACTGAATTTAGGGCCAACCTCACTATCTCAGTAGGTTAAGGTGTTGACCCCACAACTGCCAATGAGTCTCGGATCTTCTGAAGCTTCGTTAGGAACGGATCAATGTGTTTCCCCTTCTGCATTTGCATGGATCTCATCTTCTGCTCCAAGTACATCTTCCACTTCTTGGAAGATCTTTTGTATAGTGTGGCAAATGCTTCCCACATCTGCCGGGTTGTATCCTTTCTGGTAATGTGACACACTATGTGATCCCTCACACAGTTGAGGATCAATCGTTTGGCCTTTTCCATCTCAGCCGTGTACTTCTTGAGCGGATTTGGATCTGCGGGTACAACTACCACACTATCGACGTAGGTTTTGAGATCATGCTCATCCAGAAGGCATGAGATCCTTGCCTTCCAGATCACATAGTGGAATGCACCCTCCAATCGATTTTGATCTTGCAACCCATTAGTTGCCATCTCTGCCAACGAAAAAATCGAACTGCCTCCTCTCTGCTCTGCGCAACACCAGGCTAGCCTACGCACTCCCTGCTGGAGTTAGTAGATCAACTCCTCTCTGTTGTTGTTTAGCACTTGAGAAATCAGACTTCTTGGCTGAAGGTCCTCTGAGGAAGAATTCCCTCAACAATGTTTCTCTCTCTCCCACTGACGCTATTATGCCAGCAACTGTTGCAAAATATCTGCGTCCTAGCTAAAGATCTGCTCTGCAAGGAAAAATACACTGCTCCCTTCTACCTCTGGAAAGCTTCGATCTAGAGATCGAATTTCTTTGTCAACTCACTCAAAGAAATCAATTTCTCCTCAAAACTTCGACCTTATGGCCCAAGGAATGCGCTGCCTGTTGGGGTTTCGCATTGCTGCCTCTGCAGTGATTTCAAACTCCTCTTCCTTTCTGCTTCTGAGCTCTTCTGCTCACGATCTGTGCTCTGATACCCTGTGAAAAATCGGTTACCCAATTCCTACTACAACAATTGATGTTAATTCTTCTAATTGTTAATTCGATTAAACAATTTACTTGCTGTGTGCTACGGTAAATATCGAATTAAATACACTGCAACCTGCACAAATAAAAATTGCGGAAACTAAATACAACACAGGAGAGAAATAATCATCACACACATCTACAGTGATTTTTGGACAAATGTCCCCGGAAAAATCCAATGCGGGAAAACCAGTGCAATAGTTGAGGGTTTGTATTATTAAGCAGTAGTTTTCTGAATACAATCTCTAGATTCCTTGCTAGCTATCCAGTACAAAGAATATGACTCATAGAAGATTAGTGAGAAATACCTCACACTATCACTGGATATCCCAACTAATCCAGCCACAGAATGGCTTGTCCCTTGCTGCCTCTGCACAGTCATTGCGTAGACCCAACGTCATGGCTTCTGGGGATAGCGTCTCCTCTCCAACTGATCAGTTTGTCTCTGAGACTTCGATTTTGTCCTCACGGTCTCACACCCCGGCTTTTGGCTTCAGAACTTGACTTCTCCAACAAAAATACAGATCTCCTCAAGGCTCTGTGTTGCCTCTGCGTCAGCGTACACTGCTCAGCGTAGTCTCTGCGCTGCCTCTCCTGGATCTCTCTCTGCCTCCTCTGTTGAGTATTTCCGGTTCAAGAAAAATCTCCAACCAGAACTATCCCTACCCGTCACTGCAAGAAATCATTTCGAACTTCTCTCCGACAACTACTGTGCTACTCTCTTCAGAAATTCAATCTCTGATCTCCCACTCGATGTATTTTTCAAATGCCCATCAAACCTCCTCTTATAATCCTCCAATTGAGAACCAATGACGCAGATTAGATTCTAATCAATGGCTCAGATTATTTTGGCCTTATCCTCATCTTCTTTTAGAAGTTTCACCCATAGTTTGATTAATACCCTTTAATTATTTTAATTTCCTAAGTTTATACTTAAGCCTCCATTAAAAATAATTAATTATTGTAATAAAACTGATTCCAGGTGGAATTTCCCAAAACGATTTCTGGGTATTGTAGAATGCATGTGTCCAAGCCTCCTTGCAAATTGAGGCTTAGAGCACATCCGATGCTATCAGAAATCAACACAAATTAGATTCCAATCAATGGCTCAGATCATTTTGACTTGATCCTTGTATTCTTCTAGAAGTTTCACCCCCAGTTTAATTATTACCCTTTAATTATTTTAATTTCCCAAGTTTAGACTTAGGCATCCATTAAAAATAATTAATTATTTTAATAAAACTATTTCCGGGTGGAATTTCCCAAAACGATTTTTGTGTATTCTGGAATACATGTGTCTTAGACTCCCTGCAAATTTTAACGCTTAGAGCATATCCGATGCTACCGGAAATCAACACCAATGACCAAGATTAAAACATAATCAAAGGCTAAGATTAATTGAGAGTTGATCCTCGTCTTCTTCTAAAAGATTCACACCAATTTAATTAATACCCTTTAATTAACCAAACTTCCTAAGTTTGGACTTAGGGAACCATTTGAAAAAGTTAATTATTTTAAGTAAATCACCTCTAGGTGGAATTTTCCCAAACGATTTCTGGGTATTGGAGAATGCATGTGTCTTAGCCTCTCTTCAAAATCTCGAGGCTAGAGCATATCCGATGCTACAAAAATCAAGACTCCTCTTAGCGAAGAATGTGTTCTAGTGCTGCAACCATCTCCTGCTGCGCTTCTAAAGTTTGGCTGATGCTGCCCACCAACCACTGTGCAACTCTAATTGCTACATCCGTGCTGCTGCTAGCCTTGCTGACCTGCTGCCAACACTGCATCTGCACTGCAACCTTCTCCATCTACTCTGCAACCTTCTCCATCTGCTATTTCTGTAACTGCAATAATTGCAACGAAAAAGCATCCAAGATACTGAACCAACTGTGGTTAGTATGATGCATCCGTCATCTGAGTTTTGACTGCTACTAGCCTCTGGGCTGTCACTGAAGCTTCTACGTTGCTGCTGACTCTGCACTGTGCCAATTGCACTGTTGCCAACTCTGCTCTGCAACCTTCTCCATCTGCTATTGTTGCAACTGCAATAACTGCAACGAAAAAGCATCCAAAATACTGAACCAACTGTGGTCAGTATGATGCATCTGTCGCCCGAGTTCTGACTGCTGCTAGCCTTTGGGCTGTCACTGAAGCTTCTACACTGCTGTTGACTCTGCATTGTGTCAACTGCATTGCTGCCAACTCTGCTCTACGCTGTGTTAGTTCCAGTCTTCGCAGCCTGTCACCAGGGATCAACATGAGCTCTTACTATGTCTGGTTTTGTTAGATGTTTTGCACATGATGTTCAGCACAAAACATGTCACAAGTGTGTCCATCAGAAGAAGCTTGGAAAAATCTTTCCAACGGTATATCACACTCCCGTAACCGGCTCCCGGATTAGAAGATATGATCGAAATGAATGAGTGATTCTTGGTTATGCATGTTTTGAGGTCAGTTGTTGCACACAATGACAAGTTTAGTACAAAATCAGTTTCTGAAATAATGGTAAGGAATTTTTCAAAAGTGAAAGAGGTTTTTGTTCATCACATACCAAATAACAAAAACCTCCTTCAGTTTATGCACAGGTGCTACTATGTGGGAGATATACAGTGATATTTGGAACCTACATTAAAACAAAACAAATTTTTCATATTTTTCACTGTTTTAGTCATTTTAGTGCGGTGCCATTTTATAACAGATGGAAAGTAATTTTGAAAAACCCAATGAGGTTTTTGTTAATCACGAGCCATATAACAAAAACCTCTTTCAATTTATTCACAGGTGTCATGAATTGGGATATGTGACTAGATCTTTACAGTGCATTTTTACAGATTTAAATTTTTAATGATTTTCTGTTTTAGAGATGATTTTGTGCAACAGATTACGAGCAACTGGAAACGAATTTCCAAAATTTGAGAGAGGCTTTTTTCCAACATGACCTTATCTACAAAAACCTCTTTCAGTTTTGTAACAGGTGCTATGGTTTAGGAGATACGAGTTCATCTTCAACACCTATTTTCAAAAATTCGGTCCAAGTTTAATGTAACTGATTCTATTTTGAAGAAGATGGTTGAGCTCAATTCCCTTAGTACAAGGATGAGCAAATGTATATATTTTATGAATTTCATAGTGTAGGGGTTGGACTTTGGCAGAAGGTTGGACTCTTGTGAATGCTTTGAGCACTATTGTACATCATCTCTATAGTTTGGCAAGGAAATAGACCAGGGTTTGCAGCATTTTGTGGGATTCTTGTGGCAAGGTGACTTAGTATTGTTTTTCCTTCTGTGATTCAAGTTATCATATGTTTATGTGTGCCATTATCTCTCTCTTTTCTGTTTTAACTAAATGAATCAAGTATAAAGGTGGAAATCATTGATGTTGCAGTGCTCTACCTTAGGGTTTCATTAGTTTTACATGTTTTCTATTGTTTGAAGAGGACTCATGACACATTCATGCCCTCTCCAACTCCTCACCAGTCTCAAGACTCACCATTACACCTAATTTGAAGTACTAAAGCATTTGCCTACCTCGCCCCACAGAAACCTCTACAAGACTGAGTTCATTTCCCGGACCCAAAACTGCCTTTCACATTTGATCTAGCAATCCACCATAAAATTCAATCAAACTCCTCTGAGCATATACCTAGCCTAAAATTAGTCTTTACATCAGTCATCTCAAGCCTCATTTGCTATATTTTCCTGAGATTGATAAGGAGAGAGCCCTCTCCTGACCTGGTAGGGCTAGCTACCAGGTTAAGCGTGGTTTGATGTTACCCTAGACCTGCCTTTCTCAGCCTGAGGTAGATTTAGGCCATAACATATTGGCGACTCCGCTGGGGACGAAAAGTTTGTTGGTTTGTTATTGTTGTTTGCTTTATAAACTATAGACGGAGCCTGAAGTTAGCTAGGTAGCCTTCGAACTGCTCTTGCTCTGCAAGTGCATAGTAGATGAATGTTGCTTCAGTCAATCTCCGGTTTAGTTTATGAACTGAACTCAACTGGGGAAGAGGTGACAGATCTTCTTTGGGAAAGATCATTCAAGTTTCAGATTTGATTGCTGATGGTGGACAACAGTCAGACACATATGAAGGCTGAAATCATCTACCTGGCAACTCCACTGTTCGAAGTCCCAAGTTTCAAAGTATTGATGGTGGCTCCACTGGCTAAATGAAGGACTCAGATGTTGCTTCTATTGTTCAAGGTATTCATGTATCGATTTTTCTAAGCTTCCTGGTTTTTCTAATCAATTACCAAAGGATGCATACATTTTGAGTAATGGCCCTAAATTCAATGGGGAAGATCAGACTTTGACTCTAGAACATATAGAAAATTTTAAAACATTTGTGGAAATTCTTAGAGTTAAAAAGGAAGATGTCTTCATCAGATTGTTCTTTGATTCATTTCAAGGCAAATGTAGAAAATGGATTGAAGGTTTTCCTATCAGATCTATTAAGTCCTTTGCAGATTTTTGACATGTCTTTCTTGAAACATGGATGGAGAAAGAGGAAGAATTCAAAATAGAGGTGCCCTCTATTCAAGGTTTTAGAGAATGGGAAGATATGTGCACAGATGATGAGGTAGATGATAACTTTGCTTCATCTCTTTCTTCTTATCTGAAATCCTGTCGATGCAGCCATGAAGTTAAGCTCAATTTTTTGCAAGAGTTTGCCATCAAAATTGAAGGAGATCTAATTGAATTGGAGACCCAAACTCAGTCCCAGGATCTGGACTGTTGAGTCCCATTCTTTGGGGACCTTTTTCAGCAGAAGGAACAGAAGGTAAGGCTGCTCGCGGATATTTGCATTGATAATTTGCAGCTAGAAGCATGTATTGAGGAGTTGGGGCAGCAAACAAAGTCTAGTTTTTTCGATCCTATTGCAACGTACATGGATTTTTTTTTCTTCAGTTTGAATGATAGATCAAATTGTCTTTTACACAACCAGACTCGTTATGTGCATGTATGGTTGTCAACGTTTACATTTGTGTCCTGGTTGAAGCACTTTCAAGCAGCATCCTTGTCACAGTTACTTGATTGGTTGATATGGCATTACAACATTACTTGATCTATCAATTTTGCAGCAAAGTGGGTTAGATTTGTACATAAATAAGCTGCCTGCGGCAACATTTCAGTTTTCAGTATTTGTTTATGTACATGTTGCAGTATGTATATGTTTTTGGATTGGTATGAGTTGTTTTGGGTTTGCAGTTGTTTGACCATATTGCCCAATGGATGAGGCACTTGGTCTACGGTGTTCTTGACACCTCCAAGGAGCTGCCATCCCCAATGGAGCCGATGTTAGTTCCAGTCTTCGCAGCCTGTCACCAGGGATCAACATGAGCTCTTACTATGTCTGGTTTTGTTAGATGTTTTGCACATAATGTTCAGTGCAACATGTCACAAGTGTGTCCATCAGAAGAAGCTCGAAAAAATCTTTCCAACGATATATCACACTCCCGTAACCGGCTCCTGGATTAGAAGATATGATCGAAATGAATGAGTGATTCTTGGTTATGCATGTTTTGAGGTCAGTTGTTGCACACAATGACAAGTTTAGTACAAAATCAGTTTCTAAAATAATGGTAAGGAATTTTTCAAAAGTGAAAGAGGTTTTTGTTCATCACATACCAAATAACAAAAACCTCCTTCAGTTTATGCACAAGTGCTACTATGTGGGAGATATACAGTGATATTTGGAGCCTACATTAAAACAAAGCAAATTTTTCATATTTTTTACTGTTTTAGTCATTTTAGTGTGGTGCCATTTTACAACAGATGGAAAGTAATTTTGCAAAACCCAAGGAGGTTTTTGTTAATCACGAGCCATATAACAAAAACCTCTTTCAGTTTATTCACAGGTGTCATGAATTGGGATATGTGACTAGATCTTTACAGCTCATTTTCATAGATTTAAATTTTTAATGATTTTCTATTTTAGAGATGATTTTGTGGCACAGATTACGAGCAACTGGAAACGAATTTCCAAAATTTGAGAGAGGTTTTTCTCCAACATGACCTTATCTACAAAAACCTCTTTCAGTTTTGTAACAGGTGCTATGGTTTAGGAGATACGAGTTCATCTTCAACACCTATTTTCAGAAATTCAGTCCAAGTTTAATGTAACTGATTCTATTTTGAAGAAAATGGTTGAGCTCAATTCCCTTAGTACAAGGATGAGAAAATGTATATATTTTATGAATTTCATAGTGTAGGGGTTGGAATTTGGCAGAAGGTTGGACTCTTGTGAATGCTTTGAGCACTATTGTACATCATCTCTGCAGTTTGGCAAGGAAATAGACCATGGTTTGCAACATTTTGTGGGATTCTTGTGGCAAGGTGACTTAGTATTGTTTTTCCTTCTGTGATTCAAGTTATCATATGTTTATGTGTGCCATTATCTCTCTCTTTTCTGCTTAACTAAATGAATCAAGTATAAAGGTGGAAATCATTGATGTTGCAGTGCTCTACCTTAGGGTTTCATTAGTTTTATATGTTTTCTACTGTTTGAAGAGGACTCATGACACATTCATGCCCTCTCCAACTCCTCACTAGTCTCAAGACTCACCATTACACCTAATCTGAAGTACTAAAGCATTTGCCTACCTCGCCCCACAGAAACCTCTACAAGATTGAGTTCATTCCCCGGACCCAAAATTGCCTTTCACATTTGATCCAGCAATCCACCATAAAATTCAATCAAACTCCTCTAAGCATATACCTAGCTTAAAATTAGTCTTTACATCAGCCATCTCAAGCCTCATTTGCTATATTTTCTTGAGATTGACAAGGAGAGAGCCCTCTCCCAACCTGGTAGGGCTAGCTACCAGGTTAAGCGTGGTTTGATGTTACCCTAGACTTGCTTTTCCCAGCCTGAGGTAGATTTAGGCCATAACATGCTGCTTAGTCTCTGACTTGCTACTAGTTAATACATCTGTCACTTTGGCACCTAACTACGCCCACTACCACTGGTCCATCCTGCTACTGCATGCCTTGGGCTCCCGTAGAGGTACTTATTCATGATGTGGACCTCCTCAAGAATCTTTCCCATCCTGTAGCTATCGGGGCTACAAATCCAAATCACCCCACCTCACCTTTGGAGGTAACTTGGCAATCATGGCAAACTCTTCCTCCAGTCTAGAGGACAGTCTGTCGATCTCAGCAGATGTAGCCTACTGATCCTGCTTCTCTTTGTCCTTCTTTCTGAGAGGACATTGAGTGCTGTAGTGGCCAAGCTCACCACACCTGAAGCACTTGATCTTCGAAATATCCTTCTTTCTTCTGCGCTGCTCCTGTCGCCCCTTTGACACAAGGGCCACGCCCTCCTCTTCCTTCATTTGCTTCGTCCCACTGCTGCTACTGCCACTGATGGTGGCCTTCACTAGATCACTCCTCATTTCCTCCTGCTATAGATTAGCCCACATACGTTCCCAATCCGACAATTTTTCTCTGCCTAGGATACTTTGGACGGAAACTTGCCAATCTTCAGAAACATTGTTTAGCACTAATCGAACAAACTCTGTAGGCTGGGGCATTGATCCTAATGAAGTCAGCTGATCTCGGACATCCTGAAGTCTAGTAAGGAAGGGGCCTACATGCTCCCCTTTCTACATCCTCGTGCATCTCAACTTCTCCTCCAAGTACATCTTCTGCTGCTCAGAAGATCCTTCGTATAGCGTAGCTAATGCCTCCCACATTTGTCGGGCAGTATCTTTGCCAGCTATGTGAGATACCACATGATCTCGAACCCCATCGAGAATGAATCTCTTAGCTCTCTCCATCTCCTTCTTATACTTCTTTAGCGGATTTGCATCAACGGGTACAACTACCACACTATCGACATAAGTTTTGAGATCATGCTCATCTAGAAGGCAGGAAATCCTAGCCTTCCAGATCACATTGTTGGAGGCTCCGTCCAACCGATCTTGATCTCTCAACCCAGCTGATGTCATCTCTCCTGAAAAAGTCGAATTGCTTCCTCTTCTCCTCTGCAATCCTGCACACAACTACTGTTGGTCTGCTAAGAAAAATTCGAACTTCTCGGCTAGAAGTCCTCTGAGGAAGGAATTTCCTCAGTGTGTGCTCTTCTCTCCTTCTAACGTATTATGCTAGTAATTGTGGTAAAATAACTGCGTCCCAACTGCAGATCTGCTCTGCAAGGAAAAATATGCTACTCCCTTTTGCCTCTGGAAAAATTTTGATCTGGAAAATCGAATTTCTCTGTCAACTCACTCAGAGAAATCGATCTTTTCTCAAAACTAGACCTCCTTGGCCTAAGGCTTATGTTGCCTCTGGGGTTTCGAATTACTGCCAATGCATAAATTCAAACCTCCTTCTTCCTTTCTGCTATGATCTCTTCTGCTTACGATCTATGCTTTGATACCATGTGGAAATTCAGTGACCCTGAATCCTACTGCATCAAACTGATGATATTTCTCCTATTTGTTAAATTCCTTTAAACAAATTACTTGCAGTTTTCTACAACAAATATTGAAATACATACACTGTAGCCTACACAAAATAAATACTGCGGAAATTAAATACTGCATTGGAGAGAAATAAACACACACACATTTACACAGTTGTTTTTGGACAATGTCCCCAAAAAACCCAACTTGGGAAAACCGGTGCAGCAGCTGAGGGTTTTATTATTATGCAGTAGTTTCTGAGTACAAATCGTTAGATGCCCAAACTGGCAATCTAATATAGAGAATAAACTGGCAAAGAGTTAGTGAGAAAAATCTCACACTGTTTCTGCAGATTCGACACTGATCAGGCTCTGGAAGGCTAAACCCCACGCTGCCTCTGCGTCACAAACTCTGGGCTTTGTGTCACCTCCTCCTCTGATCTCCTGTTGTCTGGAAATTCGACCCTCTGGCCCTCCGGTCTCACACCCCGACTTCTAGCACTAGATCTCAACTCTCCCAACTGAATTTCAAACTCCCTTTGAAGCTCTGCATTGCCTTTGCGTGGCACTGCGCTACCTCTCTGAATTTCTCTTTGCCTTCTCCACCTTGTACTCTTCGAATCTGGAAACTCTCCTCCGGACTACTATCCCTGCCCCTCACTGCAAGAAGATCACTTGATCTCACTCAGGCAACTCAATGTTGCTACTCTTGAGAAATTCGATCTCTTGATCTCTCTCACTCGATGTGTTCTCCAAGTGCCCATCAAGCTCCTTCTTATAATCTCTCATTGGAGCACCAACGGCCAAGATTAAAACATAATCAAAGGCTAAGATTAACTGGGAGTTGATCCTCGTCTTCTTCTAGAAGATTCACACCAGATTTAATTAATACCCTTTAATTAACCAGATTTCCTAAGTTTAGACTTAGGGAACCATTTAAAAAATTTAATTATTTTAATTAAATCATCTCTAGGTGGAATTTTCCCAAACGATTTTTGAGTATTGGAGAATGCATGTGTCTTAATCTCTCTTCAATATCTTGAGGCTAGAGCACATCCAATGCTATAGAAATCAACAGTATTAGATTTCCTCAAAACTCTGATATTGTTTACTACTCATGATACATTAAACGTTAGCAAAGTTGCTCTCATAGACATTCACGTCTGTCTGCAAGATGCACAAGAAAAAATAGATCTTTTGTACCTTGAATCTCAACTTCAATTAGAATAATTAAAACAGAAGAGTTGTCATTTTGAACCTGTTTTTGTTCAGAACATTGAAACAGACTCCCATCAGCAGCAAGTCAATAATGTTGAAGTTCATTCCAATTCAGTGCCCAATGAAGGAACAAAGTTGCATACACTTCCCAAGACCATCATCAGACCTTGGGAAGAGCTTGTCCATAACAAGCACATAACTAGTCTTGGATATGACAAAGATGTGTCTTTTCATATTCTAGATTACTCAAAGTCCATCGAGTTTCAGAGTGTTGGATTCCTTCATGACAATTCACCTTCAAATGTTCCATATTATGCTCTTCTTCCACAACAGCAACAACAAAATGTTAAATGCCAACATTGTGATAGAGATGGCCATATGAAAGATCACTGTTTTGATGTTCATCCATGTGAGCACTGTCATAAAACCATTCATTCTTCAAATAGATGCTTCAAAAACAAACCACCTGTAAGAACAAAGATTCACCTTGGATGGATCGCTTCTTGGCAATGGGCTTCAACAGCCAAAAAGATATTTCAGTCATATGTCAGAACTTGTTCTAGAGTATTGAACAGTCTTGCAGTTGAGTTTTCGTCATATTCTCACCTTGTATCTGACAGGGGGGGAAGTGATGGTTATATACAAGCTTCAAAGCCACATTAAGCGAGCCTGAGCCACAACCTGCCATACTAGATTCAGAGTTGTAGCCAGAGACAAAGATGCCCCTGAGCATGCCCTTGGTTGGTGGTCAGCCTTAAACCATCTATGCGGGGTGAGACCTCCCTTTCAGGCTGAGCTTCTCCATCTTCAAAGAATTGGGGACACTTCCTCTAGCAGAAGACTTCAACTTCTTAACAACTTTGGAAGAGTTTCAGGAATTGCATTAAGCATTCCAGAGTTGGCGGTCATCCTTAAAACACCGCAAGTTGAGGTTCTCCCTTTTTTATGCAGGTTGTAGACCTCCATTTTCCAGGTTGAAGGTCTCCCTCTTCAAAGCATTAGGAGCACTTCCTCTAGCAAAAGACTTCAGCTTCTTGCCAGATTTGGAAGAGTTCCAGGAACTGCACTAAGTGTTCCAGTGTTGGTGGTCATCCTTAAACCATCCCCTTATACCAACATTTCAAAGAGCATATTCAACCTAGTGCTGCCATGCATTTTTGCACATTTTGTTTACATCTCTCTTCTTGGACTCATACATACCCCTTCAGATTAGGGGGGAATGTTGGACACCTAATCCTCTAAGGGTTGGTGTGGAATGTGAGCAGTTAAAGGGAGTCCAAGAGACCTTGGAATATGGAATCCAATGGTCACTCCAATGTATTATAAAATGTATATCATGTGAATAATATATGCATTCAATGCTTATCCTTCATATTTGGTCTTCGCCATGGTGATGTCTAAAAAAGTGAAACCCCTGGCTAAGGGGTTTAAATATTTGGGTTTCTACTTGAAGCCCTGTAACTTCAAGAGGAGTATTTGGAACTTGATCTTAGAGAAATTTGAAAGGAGATTATCTTGGTGGGAAAAAATGTGGCTCTCCCTGGGAGGGAGGATGATTATGGCAAAGGCAGTCTTACAGGGAATTTCTGTCTACTGGATGCACTTATTCCATCTCCCCATGGCTGTCATCCATACAATCAACTCTATCATTGCGGATTTCATTTGGTCTGGCTCCGGAGATAAGAAGAAAATCCACCTGTCCTCGCTGGCCAATATCTGCAAACCATCTGAAATCAGTGGCCTGGGGTATTAAGGACACATATGTCTTCAATTGTGCCTTGCTTACATCAAACCTTTGGAGGGCCTTGGTGGGGCAGGGCATTTGGAAAAACATAATTAGAGAGAAATATCTAGACAATGCCTATTTGGAAGATTGGATTAGTGGAGGTTCTCCAGTGAAGAATAAGGCCTCCTTAGTATGGCGCAGCTTGATGAAAGTTCGACCTTGGCTTTGCAACAATCTCAGATGGATAGTTGGAAGGGGCAACAAAATACAGATTGGCCTTGATGCTATGGTTGGTATGGAGGGGTGCCACTCCCTCTCTATGCCTATTATTCAACATCTACACATTCGAGGTATTCAGTTGTTGTCACAAATTGGGGTTGTTTATAATGAGGGATTTCCCTCAACATACTGGAGGCAGGAGGGTGAGTTGTAGCTGCATGTGGATCTACATCTTGAATGGGAGTCCTTCCATACACATCTTATGCAAGCGGGCATTGTTCTTACAGAGGAGGAGGATAGGATCACTTGGGGTGGCATCTCATAAGGAGGTGATATTTATGCAAAGGCAACATACTTATATATCTCTGCAAGGCCTCAACTAGACCCCCTCTCCATTTGGCTGGCTTGGATGTGGAAGTGGGAGGTTCCGACGAAGTTGAAATGCTTCACCTAGCTGGTTGTCCACAACCGCATCCTTACTTGGGACAACCTTGCTAAAAGAGGATTTTTGGGCCCTGGTTCTTGCCCTCTTTGTAGATCAATTGAGGAGAATGTTGCACATATCTTCCTGGACTACCCCTTTGCCCTTGCTGCCTGGGAGGAAGTTACTTCAATGCTCAACATCGACAGTTCAGTGGACAGAGCCTCTATCTTCTCATGCCTTCGAAGCTGGACAATCCACAACATGCAGTACATATCTATTGCTCTGTCTTTTCTCTGGGGGATTTGGCGCTGCCGGAATACATGCAGTTTTGACAATGCTGTTCCGTATCTGAGGTTTACTTCACTTAGGATTGTTGGGTATTTTTTAGAGATCGGACCTCATATATCTAACAACTCCAAGCGTGGTAGGACCTTCAATCCTATTGGCCATATTTTCCCTATGGGTTACTTTGATGGGGCCTTTGTGGGTGGTGTTTGTGGTTGTGGAGCAATCATCTCCCTTTCCCCTTCCCAGCATTATCACTTATTCTGGTTTGGTGGTTTCAGCACTAATATACGTGCTGAAGTGTTGGCCCTTTGGGGAGTCCTTCGTTGTGCACTACGGCTTGCGGTGGAAGAGATTGTCATCTTTGGGGATTCGAAAGTGACAATCGACTGTGCATTGTGTTCCTGTTCTCTTGATGTTCCATCTTTGGGTCACTGGTTGGAGCAAATCAGTTCAATGAAGGCTTGCTTCCTCTCCTTATCCTTTTGCCACATTTTTAGAGAGCATAACTCATTGGTGGACCAGCTCTCTAAGCATGGGACCTTGGTGCAGCCTGGGATGTTTCATTACGAATGCTTGGATCAGGACTCTGTCATCGGCTCAGGATCCTTCCTTTTTGCAGGATGGACTGTGCTTTTGTCTGATTTCCATTCCTCTCTGGTCCCTGGCAGGCGAACTCGTAATTTTCTTTTCACAGCCAGGTTTATGACCCCCTCAATCTCTGGGTCATACGCAGCCTTATGCAGGGGCATTTTTGCTTTCTTTTCGGTCTTCTGGGTGGCGTTGATGGGTGAGGTCCCTGACCTTTGTATGCTCTGTAATTTTTGTCTGTGGCTGGGAGTATGTCTGTTTACTTTTGTCTAGTCCTCACTGTTTGCTTTCCACGCTGGATCTCTGTAGCTGTATGATTGGGTGCAGAGGACCATTGCTAGATGTAACATCTTTACTTAATTAAAGTTTTGTTGTTGTTGTTCTCTGTGAAAAAAAGCTAAGTGGTAAGAGGTAGGGCTTGGAATTGAGATAGGTTTTGTATTCTCTTCACTTGGATTAAAATTTTCAAAATGTAGCTCCCTTCCTCTTAAAAAATTGGAGGTTACAATGGCAATGTAGGAGGTTTGATAAGCGAAGTCTCACTGTTGTATAATTTTGGATTTATATTTAAATTTCCAATGAAGTAGTCCTTTTGAATGAAAAAAAATGGAGTTATAATGACAATTTGGGAGGTTTTATCAGCGAGGTTTAAATGTTGTTCATTTTTGTATAATTATTGGCGATAATGTTATATATGTTATTTAAAATGTAATTTTAAAAACATAAACAGATTCACAACCTTGAAAATCCCCTAGAACATTTAATTTAAATAGATTTAAAAACCCAAATCTAATCTGTAAACTTTAAGAAAAATTCATTAGAAAATATATCTTCAAACACACAAAAATGTTAAAACACTCAGACCGCTCATTTCAACATCATGTCAAGTCCAGGCATAGAGACTCGATAGAGTAGAATTTCATCTTTAAAACTTTGCCTAAAAGATTTGATGATAATTAAATATATAAATATAAATTGGAATATGAATGGAATATTAATTAAAAGAAAATCAAAATGATTTTTTTTAATAAAAAATAAATAATCTTCACTTAATAAAACCAAAGATGATACGTATAGCCATTTTTTTCAGAAAGAAAAATCTTCATAGATTTATATTAAGACAATATAAAGATTATAAGATATGGCAAGGGACAGACACCTTGCTAGCATATTAGTGCATATAGATCAAAATTGACAGTCATAAGATCCCCAAAGAGATCAGAACTAAAACTTCAAAAGCTGTACAGATCAAAAGCTAGGACAGCTGCTATCATAGACAAATATAAAGAAAGAGACCAGAGTGCAAAACATGTGAACCAGATATTGAAAAAGGATGATCACATTCCCAGGATGACGAAGTCCTGAATAAGATAAGAAAATTCATCATCTAAAACCTTCAAAGACCAAGATAGCCATGGCATAAGAAAATAATTTAGTGATGATACATATAGCCATGGCCTGAGAAAAATAATTCTAACTAAATGAAAACAAATCAGAGATGATGCATACAGCCATGGCTGGGAAGTGGATTTTATATGAAGCTTAAATTATTTAGATTAAAGATTTTGTGCATTATGGAATAAAGTTAATAGTTGATTTGAAATTTCCATATATGATTATAGGACTAAGTATGTACTAAAGTTAGAAAATTCCATATATGAAACCATTATAGAGCGAAGTTAAAAATGGACTTCACTGAAAAAAATTCTACAATAAAGAGCAAAGTTAAAAATTTACTATGGTAATATTTTAAGGTTTACCCGACTAAAAATAGTCTAGGAAAGAAAAACTCCCCCGGTGCTTAAGTATGAATGGAAAAGCTTCTGATACAAAACGTCCTAATATAATTAAATTTGATCAAATACCTGCTAATTTTTTTCATGCTTGCATTTGCGCATTGTTGTCAGTTCCACCGCTTTTGACAAAATGTTGTTCATTCTGGAATCCTTCTTCAGTAATTGATTGACATTTCACAAATATCCGTAACAGCTGCCTTGACTGTATGGATGTTGTGTGTCCTGAAAATGCTCATGGCAGCGGACATTGGTGTTTGAATCCTCAACCAATTGAAAGATGTACAATAGGAAAGAATGTACCCTTTAATTTTCTTCTGGAAAGTATGAACCCATTTCGAAAGTTTGCTACTGCTTGCAAAGCTTAATGCGCCTGAGTGCAAACTCATATCCCATATTTCATAATAAGAGGAGGTGGAGCCATGGATATCTTATAATAAGTAAAATACTTTGTTGCATGTATTCTGTATGAATTGAATGGCATTACAAATCTTATTGTGTTCTACTTCAGAATGGGCGGAAGTCCATGAAAATATGCTTTAAATTTCATTCAATTTTCATTTTTACACAGTAACATTGTATATGAAAATTAACATTCCACGTAGCTTTCAAAAACATTACAAAACCCAATCATCGAAAAAATGAAAACGAAATATATTACGGTTTTGCTTCTGTTATTGTTTTTACAAAATCCAAGAGAGACTAACAAAGAGACCGTGAGACAATGCTGCAACAGGTCGATCCACAGAAACGTAGATCTCTAAATAAGGAAAAAATTTCTCGGTGGTCCATCTTAATCTGTGTAAACCATGATGAAATCTAATTGTCTAGAGAATTTAGTTCTTATTTTTAAAATTGTGAGATTTCTATTTAATTAAAATTGGAATGAGATATGCGATCAATGTAAAAGTAAAATATAGACCTTTGGGCAACGAAGTGTTTCCATTACCTTACCTTGGGACTATGGGAAATTGGTTACCTTGGGAGTATGGGGAATTGTTGCCCATTCCAATTCCTGTGCCTGGTTGGTTATATAGCTTAAGTGGTTCAAAGAGATGAGAGGGCAATTTTTGCCTATTCCATTTCCTGTGTTTGGTTGGTTATATAGATTAAGTGGTCCAAGGAGATGAGAGTTTAATTGCTAAGATATAGATCTTGCACTTTCGAAGGTTTTTTTCATTGGTATTTAAATTTTCTATGAAATAGTTTTTGTTAAAAAAAAAAGTTATAACTCTTAGTGGTGACCACTATGTTTAATGGGATTTAAATATTTTATGAAATAGCTTGTGATGTTTAATGAGATTTAAATATTTTATGAAATAGTTTTTATTTGAAAAATACTGGTATAGTGGTAATGTGAGAGGTTTGATCAGTCAAATTTAACTGTTGTACATTTTTGCATTCAGATTTTAATTTCTAATAAAATAACTTTTTCTTTGTCTGAAAACAATTAAAGTTATAGTAACCTTTTGAAAAGTTTGATGAGTAATGTGGGAGGTATGATCAGTCAAATTTAACTGTTGTACTTATTTGCATTTATTTTTAAATTTCCTATAAAGTAACCTCTCTTTGTATGAAAACAATTAGGCTTATAGTAGTTGTTTCAAAAGTTTGATGAGTAAAGTTTGATTGCCACTTTTTTTATTTGAAATGCATAAATAAATTCAGAGCCTTGAAAAGCTTTCTGGACATTTGATCTATACAGATTTAACAACTCAAGTATATCATTCCAACAATTTATAACCAAATTCCCAGCACAACCGATTAGAAAATATACTCTAAAAAACCAAAAATGTAAAACATTTGACTCGATGTCAAGTTCAAGCATTTTTTCTCACAATGAAACTTGATTACATGGAATTTCATCTTTAGGACTTTGCTTAAAGGATTTGGTCATAATTACAATGTATAAATATGAAAACTTGTTTGATTGAAATTTCATCTTTAGAACTTTGCTTAAACCATTTGGTCATAATTACTTACAATGTATAAATATGAATTCAAATATGCATGGAATACAATTAAAAAAAAAATGGAAGATTTTTTAAAAGTTAAATGAAACTAGAGACAATGCATAGAGTCATGGTAGGGATGCGAAAAATAATCTAAGTAAATGAAACCAGCGACGACATACCCAATCAAGATAGGGGAGCAAATCATCATACAACATATTCACTATCACAAAATAAAATTTGAAAACAAAAAAAATATTGATAGTTGAATTCTCCTTTATTTTTTATAATAATAATAATTTTTTTTAAAGTTATTGCCAAACCAGACATCAAATTGGTACACAAAATCCCCTATGTGTAAAACAAAAAAACCCATCTTTTAAAACCTATAAAACATAAATACCCTTTCCCTCTAAATTTATATTTTGAAAAAAAACACATCTTTCTTAATTATTTAGATTAAAAATTCTATACAATAAATTTAGCACAAAGTAACATATATTTGAAAATTCTATCCAACTAACGATCATAGGGAAGGTAGGTCAAGTCAAAGAATGCACAATGAAGATATTCTCACGGGCTTAAGTTTTAGGTTAACCTGATTGCAAACTCATATCCCTATCGTTCATAGTAAAAGGAGGTAGAGCCATGAACGCTATGCTAATTGAAAATAGATTGTATAATATATGAAAGGTCTAATAATTAATTCATTTCCAGCATAAAATTACTTGTCAAAGGTGAAAAGAAACCCTGCGATTCTGGGAATTGCAAAATCTTAAAAAGTAAGCGACTCTTACGTAACCAACCAACTTTTGATATGACAAGGAAACAAGCAACCTAAAATCCGTGTGTGAACCTATAGTTTACACAAACTTCATCCCTGTGTAAAATCGTTTAGAAATGACCCGCCCATTAAAATCGACAGGCCTTTGGTAATTAAAAGAAAAAAAAAACAAAAGCTTTATACATGATTTTTAACTGCCACTTTACATGTATTACATGCTTCCATAAATTGGGCACGGAAAAAGGAACTCCTCGTCCCTGGACAAAAGAGAAACCAGGGAAGTCAAGTATATTGAATCTAGCATGTGATGTGATTTGGAGCTATGGGAATTTTAATTAAATCTTCAAATAGTTTAGGTTTTATTTTCCTTTTTAAGATGAATGTGTATTTTTTGAGTTCTATTATAAAGTGTTAAATATGTTTTTTGGAATTAAGTTTAAATGAATAAGAAGACTAATGGTTATTATCTCAAAATATTTAATAAAAGTTATACCAATAATTTATGACTTACCAAGTGTTGAGAGGTCTTAACCCCATAGCAAGGGAATATTTTCCAAGTGTCACTCACTCTTCGAGTCTTAACACAAAGGGCTAAATATGTCCCTTCAAACTACTAACTTGAGTTACGAAATCATTTTATTTGTAACACAAAGATCCATCTCCTTAATAAAAGATTATGGAGGTGTACATATGGTATTCCTATTTCCTTTTAAAATTTGAATCTATTATTTCATAAATGTATATATTGCATAATTTAAATGTAGATATAATTAATCAATTTAATTAAAAGGACAACCATTTTGGAGACAAATCTTACTTTTTGATTTGTGACTATTATTAAGGATGCTCTAGAATATTTTGTAGGGTTAAATCCCTAGCATCCATCTAATAATTATTGATAATTAAATTAAATTAAATTAAATTTTTGAAGCAATGTCTACGGAATTATCAATAACTAATAGGTGCGTAGAGCTTTAATCTTATGGAATATATATATATATATATATATATATATATTCTAGTTTTTTGGGCATGTGGTATAGATAAATCGTGATATTGGCATGATATTGTAACAAATCCTATTTACGTACTAAGAATTTCCATGATTAAGAATCTTATTAAATGTTTTTGAAGTGTGTATTATAATAATAATAATAAAGTTATAATTTAGATCATTTTTATCATTTTGATAATGTCAAATGTATTATGAGATAAGTGTATTGATGCTTATCACGAATCTATGCTTATAAACATCTACCAACCATTTAATTCATATAATTACACTAGTTATAATTCCTTTACGTTCATAGTAAAAAACAAATAATTATTCATAAGTATAAATACAAATTAAACACACCTAATGATGTAGGAGCATCCAGCTCAGGGAGGTCATGGCGAGGAGTTTGTCTCTTCTAACAATTTGAGTTTCGTTAGTTTTCATTTTCATTTACATTTCTAGGAATGGTTGTCTTAGCCATTGTTAGTGTTTTGCTTCCGTGCTCTTTTTACTTTTTAGTTTTATTTAAAATTTGATTTGAGTTTACAAATCAAGAAAAGACAGTTATTCAGAAACAACTTAATGTAACTACTAGCAGTTTGATAACTGTCCAGTGTTCTCTATAAAACGAAAAAAGGAAACGACTATTGCAATCTTTTTGACCATCATAGAACTAAATGAAGAAAATGCACAGAAGCATTCTAAAGAACAAACACATCTGAATCCATTCATATTACAACTTTAACATCTTTTCTTCGAAATACAATTAAATTCATTTTCTTTTCTATAAGCACAATGATGACAGACAGTGAATAGTAAGCACTGAAGCGAGGAGAGCACCCAAACAAGTCAAAAGCATAATAGAGCAAGCCTACGGGAGAAACAAGAGAGCCACAGTCGGAGGAATACCAAGAAAACAAGCTACAGGTACAGAAATGAATGCATAACCATTTTCCTTGCAAATTTTTAACAATCGAAACTACTGTATAAATATATATATATATATATATATATATATATATATATATATATATATATATCTATATATATATATATATATATATATATATATATATATATATATATATATATATATATATATATATATTGTCAAAGCCAAGCCTCCATAGTTCACTGTTCAGAGACCAGCAAATAAAACAGAGTTGACAAAACTATAAACCACCGCGAGGTCATCATAGGACTGTATCAATACAACCATGGTTACAATAGCAGAGCCATAAAAATATACAGTAAAGCTACAGGCACAGTGAGGCCAGGGTGTACCAAGGCCGAAGCCAAATCTCAACTAATGACCCATAAAACCCTATGAACAGCGAAACCCTCAAACAGTCAAACAGGAAAAACATTGGGGAGCGACCCTACTCGGTTCAGGCGTAGGAGACAAGGCGTGAGGACGACGAACGAAGCCCGTCGCTCACTTGCATTGGTCAACAAGCAGGCCATTAGAACCGAAGAACGAAACCACAGTTACAAGAACAAACCAAAAAGCAGAGGAAAGGGTTACTGAGAAACTCACCGAGGGAGAGCCGAGCCTGTGCAAACCAGAGGAGAAGCCACGGAATTAAGGTTACAGTCGTAGAGGTGCTCGCTGCCCATAGGGAGCCAAGACTGTCAGCAACAGAAGAAACAAGCCAGAAAAGACCAGCATGGAGAGAGAACTCACCTTTTGGATGACCCCAAAGTGAGAGCCGAAAAGCTGAGCCACTCCACAACTGCAACCTGTGTCAAAAAACCAAGCAAACAATCAGACTGCAAAGCAAGTGCATTGAAGACAATCGTATACAACCAAAGCTTGCAACTGGAAACATAACCAGAACTGAGTGAAATTGATAACAGAGACCGAGACCAAGGGTTCCAGACCCAGAGCCTCAAAACGAAACACCGTCAAACTAACAGACCAGACCCTCATTTCGTGAAACCGCATACCTAGCAAGCAACATAGAGAAACAATAACGGAATGAACAGTTTAGGGTTTTAGAGGATAGTAAGAGCCAGAAGGAACGAGGCCCAAGGCCAAGACACATGTCCTCGTCACAATTAAACTATAGTACAATACCATAAAGGTCAACTGACCACATCATTAATATCATTCAATCAACAGTTAAATATTAACTCGCAGATATAAAGGGTTGGTCCCATCAATTTTGGTATCAGAGCAGGTTCAGTTAACTGTTTTTCTCTATAAAATGGAAGCTGGAAGAAGAGGTCGTGGCAGAGATATTCAAAGAGTAGTAGATGAAGGATTGAGGGAAGAGATTAGGATCCTGAATGCTCGTTTGGCGGCAGTAGAAGTTGGAAGGAGAAGGGAAAGTAGGGGACGACAGTGATGAAGAAGCTGTAGTTACGACAGATGGATTAGATGAAGAAGGACCTGAAATCAAATAGTTAAGGTCATTTTTGTTGGCTAGCAGTAAGCCAAAGCTTGAAATTCTAAACTATGATGGTAGTTTGTCCACATAAGTGCTGTTGGACTAGATTAGTGAGTTAGACAAATATTTTGAATGTGAGGAGGTTAGCGAAGATAGGAGAGTTAAATTCACTGCCACCAAGCTGAAAGGACACGCGGCCTTATGGTGGGACAATGTCCTTTCAGCTTGGTCGCCAGAATGGTCGCCAAGATGAAGGGTAAGTTTTTTCCCAAAGATTACGAGGTTGCTCTGTATCAGCAGGTGCAGAATTTGAAGCAGAGGGGAATGATGGTGAAAGAATATATTGAAGAATTCTATCAGGTGAATTTGAGAGCTGGTTATACTGAAGACACCCCAGAAAAGATAGCAAGGTTTGTGAATGGCCTAAGGCTGGAGATATTGGATGAGATAAGTATTCTTTCTCCAAAAACCATAGAGGAAGCATACCAGAGTGCCTTAAAGGTAGAAGAAAAGATTGCAAGAAAGTAGAATGCCAGGAGAGGACGAGGAACTGGCAGAGGGAAAGGACAATCCTTTGGCAGAGGAAGGACTGCCAACAACAGTGAAGAGGGCAGCAGTTCAAAGACCTCAGGGACAGCAGAAAAGGAAGGTAGCACTAGGGGAGGAAGGCCATACCAGAGAGGAAGGGGAAATGGTAGGGGCAGAGGAGCTGCCTACCAGTGTTACAAGTGCCACAAGTGGGGGCACAGGTCCTTTGAGTGTCCTGAAGGAGAACATGCTGGTCAAAGAGGAGCATATGTTGCTCATACAAAGGAAGCAGAGGCACCGCCTCAAGAGGTAGATAATGTACCAGAGACATGAGAGGCCTTAGTTTTGAACAAGGTACTACTGAAACCAGCAAAGGAAACAACTAAACAAACCCAAAGAAAGGCATTATTCCGGACTGTGTGCAAGTCAGATGGCAATTGCTGCAAACTGATTATAGACAGTGGAAGCACTGATAATCTGGTTGCAATGGAGATGGTGGAGAAATTGGTTTTAAAAATATTGAAGCACCCAACTCCCTATAAGGTGTCGTGGTTACAGAAGGGTCACCAACTGCTAGTTGATGAACAGTGTGAGGTGGAGTTCCATATTGGCAAGTATAGGGACAAAGTGATTTGTGATGTCATGCCCATGGACGTGTGTCATATTCTGCTAGGTAGACCATGGCAGTATGACAGAAAAGTTGTTCATGACGGGAAAACAAACTGTTACAAGTTTGTCAAGGATGGGATTAAGCATATGCTAGTACCCATCTAGGAAGAAGAAACAACAGAGACTAGTGGGACAAAAGTGTTGCTGGTGGTTGGAAAAGAATTTCTAAAACAGATTGAAGATGACGAGGTAAAGTATGCTATTATAAGGAGACCGAGAGCAGTGTTGTTGCACACTGAAATTTCTGACTTACCTGAAGAAACCCAAGATTTGTTGCAGGAATTCAACGACATTGTGGTGGATGATTTACCAGATAAATTACCACCAAAGCAGAGTATCAGTCATCACATAGATTTCATCCTTGGAGCTAGTTTACCAAATAACGCTGCTTATTGGATGAGTCCCAAGGACAATGAAGAGATCAGGAAGCAGGTACAGGAATTGTTGGATAAAGGCTTGATACGGGAAAGTTTAAGTCCCTGTGTAGTTCCGACAGTTCTATCTCCCAAGAAAGGAGGCGAGTGGCGGATGTGTACTGATTCACGAGAAATAAACAAAATTACGATCATATATAGGTTTCCATTGCCACGAATGGATGACATGATGGACTGCTTGAGCGGGGTAGCATATTTTTCGAAGATAGATTTGAAGAGCGAATACCACTAGATTAGAATCAGAGAAGGGGATGAATGGAAAACAGCTTTCAAGACTAATGAAGGGATGTATGAATGGCTGGTGATGCCATTTGGGTTGAGTAACGCCCCTAGTACTTTCATGCGCCTGATGAACGAGATGTTGAAGGAGTTCATTGGGAAATTTGTGATTGTGTATCTTGACGATATACTGATTTTCAGCAAGACCAAGGAAGAACATTTTTGACATGTTCGATATGTTCTAGAGAAGTTGCAGCAAAACAAGTTGCTGATAAATTTGAAAAAATGTACTTTCTTTCAGAAGGAGTTAGTCTATTTGGGTTTTGTGATTGCAGAAAATGAGCTGAAAATGGACCCAGAAAAAGTTGCAACTATACTTAGCTGGCCATCCCCTAAGAGTCTGTTCGAAGTTTGAAGTTTTCACGGGTTGGCAAGTTTCTATCACAAATTTATAAGAATTTTAGTAGAATTTGCGCACCTTTGTTGGATATAATAAAAAAGGCAAGTCAACCTTTTCAGTGGACTGAAGCTGCAGAGAAGAGCTTCCAGATATTGAAGAAAAAGATCACTGAGAGGCCAATTTTGAGGCTTCCTGATTTCAACAAACTTTTCCAAGTTCGTTGTGATGCCAGTGGTACAACCATTAGAGCCGTACTCAGCCAGGAAGACAAACTAGTAGCCTATTTCAGCGAAAAATTAAATGAAAGCAGGAAAAAGTATACGTCTTATGATAAGGATTTTTATGCCGTTGTCCAAGCCTTGAAGCATTGGAGACATTATCTGTTGGGTAAAGAGTTTGTCTTGTTTTCTGATAATTCTACATTACAGTATGTTATGCAGCAACATAAATTGAATCACAAACATGCAAAATGGGTGGAGTACTTGCAGAGTTTTACATTCGTATTGAAGCATATCAGTGGTCAAGCGAACAAGGTAGCAGATGCACTAAGCAAAAGAGTTCTATTCTTGCAGGAGAGCACAATACAAGTGTTGGGATTTGAACACGTGAAGGACTTGTATCAAACAGATGCAGATTTCAAGGAGGCTTATGAAGCCTGCCAGAATCCTTTGTTGAGGAACAATAGTCCATGGCTAGACTATAACTTGCAGGAGGAGCTGTTATTCAAGGGAGGACAACTGTGTGTCCCAGAATGTTTGATGAGGGAGAACATCATCCGGGAAAAACATAGTGGAGGTCTAGTTGGACATTTTGGCATTGATAAGACCTTGGATCAACTCAGTCATTTCTATTACTAGCCGAAGATGCGAAGAGACATGCAGCGATATGTGACCAGGTGTAAGATATGTCAGTTGGCGAAAGGGCACAGTCAGAACACGGGGTTGTATACACCCTTGCCTATTCCAAACAGACTGTGGGATTTAGTCAGTCTGGACTTTGTCCTGGGTCTGCCCAAAACACAGCGAGGTTTTGATTCCATCATGGTGGTGGTGGACCGATTTTCGAAGATGGCACACTTTATCCCTTGCAGGAAAACCAGTGACGCTACCCATGTAGCACACTTGTTTTTCACTGAAGTCATCAGACTGCACGGCTTACCCAAGTCCATTATTTCCGACAGGGATGTGAAATTCACAGGGCATTTCTGACGCACCATGTGGAAAAAGTTGAACACGAAGTTGAATTTAAGCTCTGCTTATCACCCACAGACTGATGGGTAAACAGAGGTAGTGAACAGAAGCTTAGGAAACCTGTTGCAGAGTCTAGTTGGAGAAAATTCATGAATGTGGGATCGTGTACTTGCTCAAGCGGAATTTGCTTACAACGATTCACCGAATCGAAGCACATGAAGTAGTCCTTTTGAAATCTTGTATGGAATGCATCCTCGAGGAGTGCATGAGCTACGAGATTTGGGACAGTTAGAAAGAAGAAGTGTTGACGGGGAAGACTTTGCAAGAGCAATTAACGACCTACATGAGCAGGTGAAGATGAAATTATAAGACAACAGTCAAAGGTACAAACAGAAAGCAGATCTGAAACGACGGGAGGTACAATTTAATGTAGGGGATCAGGTTCTAGCGCATCTGCGCAAAGAGATATTTCCTAAGGGCGAATACAATAAGTTGAAATTCAAAAAAATTGGACCTTGTAAAATTCTACGTAAATTTTCTGCAAATGCCTATGAGCTGCAATTGCCTCCAAGTATAGGAATATCGCCCATCTTTAATGTGGCAGATTTATTCCCATACACTGCCAGTTTGGAAGAGGACAGTTCGACACAGCCAAAGCGGGATACCCAGGGAGAGAGTAGTTCATGGATGAGACAAATGCCTTCAGCTCAGCCACTTGAAATCGAAGGAATCCTTGATACATAGGTGGCCATGCGGACTCGGAGAAAGGAGTACCTATAGTACCTCATCAAGTGGAAGAACTGCCCTATTGAGGACAGTTCGTGGCTTAACGCAGCACAGATACAACGTGCAGGGTAATCTATCGAGGAGCTCATGGACCGGAGTCATGAATTTCACCTACCTCGGGAGCCTGATGCAGGAGCATCCAGCTCAGGGAGGTCATGGGTAGGAGTTTGTCTCTTCTAACAATTTGAGTTTCGTTAGTTTTCATTTTCATTTACATTTCTAGGAATGGCTGTCTCAGCCACTGTTAGTGTTTTTCTTACGTGTTCTTTTTACTTTTTAGTTTTATTTAAAATTTGCTTTTAGTTTACAAATCAAGAAAAGACAGTTATTCAGAAACAACTTAATGTAACTATTGGCAGTTTGATAACTGTCCAGTGTTCTCTATAAAACGAAAAAAGGAAATGACTATTGTAATCTTTTTTACTATTATAGAACTGAATGAAGAAAATGCACAGAAGCATTCTGAAGAAAAAACACATCTAAATCCATTCATATTACAACTTTAACATATTTTCTTCGAAATACAATTAAATTCATTTTCTTTTCTATAAGCACAATGATGACAGACAATGAACAGTAAGCACCGAAGCGAGGAGAGAATCCAAACAAGTCAAGAGCGTAACAGAGCAAGCCTACGGGAGAAACAAGAGAACCACAGTCGAAGGAATACCAAGAAAACAAGCTACAGGTACAGAAATGAATGCATAACCATTTTCCTTGCAAATTTTTAACAATCGAAACTACTATATATATATATATATATATATATATATATATATATATATATATATATATATATATATATATATATATATATAGATGTATATATATGTCAAATCCGAGCCTCCACAATTCACTGTTCAGAGACCAGCAAATAAAACAGAGTTGACAAAACTATAAACCACCGCGAGGTCATCACAGGACTGTATCAATACAACCGTGGTTACAATAGTAGAGCCATAAAATATACAGTAAAGCTACAGGCACATTGAGGCCAGGGTGTAGCAAGGCCGAAGCCAAATCTCAACTAACGACCCATAAAACCCTATGAACAGTGAAACCCTCAAACAGTCAAACAGGAAAAACACCGAGGAGTGACCCTACCCGATTCAGGCATAGGAGACAAGGCGTGAGGACGACGAATGAAGCCCATCACTCACCTACATTGGTCAACAAGTAGGCCATTAAAACCCCAGAACGAAACCAAAGTTATAAGAACAAACCAAAAAGTAGAGGAGAGGGTTACTAAGAAACTCACTGAGGGAGAGCCGAGCCTGTGCAAACCAGAGGAGAAGCCATGGAATTAAGGTTACAGTCGCAGAGGTGCTCGCTTCCCACAAGGAGCCAAGACTGTCAGTGATGGAAGAAACAAGCCAGAAAAGACCAGCATGGAGAGAGAACTCACCTTTTGGATGACTGCCGAGTGAGAGCTGAAAATCTGAGCCACTCTACAACTGCAACCTGTGTCAAAAAATCAAGCAAACAATCAGACTGTGAAGCAAGTGCATTGAAGACAATCGTATACAACTAAAGCCTGCAACTGGAAACATAACCAGAACTGAGTGAAATTAATAACAGAGACCAAGACCAAGGGTTCCAGACCCAGAGCCTCAAAACCAAGCACGGAACCGGAAGCATTGAGAGCATACGTAGGTGGAAACCCTCGCAGAGTTGCACGCCCAGGCACAGTGAAACGAAACACCGTCAAACTAATAGAGCAGACCCTCATTTCGTGAAACCGCAGACCTCGCAAGTAGCATAGAGAAATAACAATGGAATGAACAGTTTAGGGTTTCGAAGGATAGTAAGAGCGAGAAGGAACGAGGCCCAAGGCCATGACACATGTCCTCGTCACAATTAAACTGTAATACAATACCATAAAGGTCAACCAACCACATCATTAATATCATTCAATCAACAGTTAAATATTAACTCGTAGATATAAAGGGCTAGTCCCATCACCTAATATAATAAAAAAAGTTATTTATAGTACTTTTTTACTCTTAAAAGTAAACAAATATTCATAAATATTTCACATTCATAATAACAATATACCAATGCTAAGAGGGTGGGTGAAACAATCTTAGGCACTTTTTCACAATTTTAATCATATCATTTAAACATTAAAAATTAACAACATCATTCAACAATGCATAACATCATAGACAACACACAAGAGATTTTTATGTGGAAACCCTTCCGGGATAAAAAATACCGAATGTTTTTTAATACATGTCTTAAAGATTACATCAATATGAAGCTCCAACTTCCAAGATGCTCCAACAACGACTAGAAGGAGGCTCCAACCCCCTAGTTTTATCAGCTCCAACTGAAAGGATGCTCCAATCGAACTAGAAGCATGCTCCAACACTCTGCTAGCATCATTCTACTGCCCTAGCACCACCCTGCCACTTTGAAGTGTTATCAGGATCCAACCTGATGGTGAATTCAATCTCTGCCTTGCACCACCCTGCTACCCTTAAAATAGAAAGATAAATGAGTAAGATAGATTACACTAGTCACATTGCTTAGCCACTGCACCTTATCACTACACTTCATAAAACTACTCCAATCACCATCCAACTGCTATTGTCAATACACACTATCAATATTCTAGTAGTAATGTGGATACATTAGCATCAACATCAATACTATCTTCTCAACTATGCATAATATCAGTAGAAGCTCTCTGTAGCAAACATACCCTAGAAAAAGTAGCAACTCATATCTTTACATACTAAACCCTACAATTCATTAATGTCCATACAAACCCTGCCTCATCAAACAATTCTACCCAATATCACTTAATGACTCAATAACTTGTTCATCAAACAACTCTAGCATACTCTTAACTTCTAGAAAACTAGCATCATACCAAACAATACATCAAATATAGTTGTGACAATACATCAACAAAACATAGATATTACATGGTTCATGGCAAAGTGTGGCATCTACAACTATACTTAGCCATCACTAAGATTCAACAAGAAACAACCTCATCTCCAACATCAACAATTATCGAGGACTAAGAGAATCATCAACAACCTTAACAACAATTCAATCCATGAATTATAAATAGTGGGTCTATGCTTCAATAAGAACCCCAAAATAACTTTGATAAATACTTACTTTGCAAACAAGTTCAGATATATGTTCTATATCTACTTCTTAGGTATACCATATCTTTAACACTTGGTGATCGTTGCAGGCCATACTCAAGCAAGTTATGAGCGAAACTCTTTTAGCATAAATCATCTGACAACATCTAGGGCATACGACATTCCATAGAACTAGTAGACATAGATGAGTCTAACTGTTCTCCCCATACAACAAAAATAAACTTTACAATTCTCAAGTCAACAAATTTCTCCAACATAACCCTCAACTGAATGTTATATTGTTACTTTAGCCAACAAATTTAGTACACAGTGACACCAAATCTTATCTCTATAACAATTTCAAGATTTAACCCTCATAACAAAATTAGAATAGCATCAAAATTCAGTCCGTAAAAACTTCATGGCTTTTTCTAATTGTCTTTATAACTCAACCTTAGATAATATGACTTATCCTCAACTTATGGTCTAGACATGCCCTCCCCCTACCTACTTCATGCAATCGAAATAGGCACTCTTCTTGAGGCTTGAACTCGGTTTTAACCAACCTTTATACCCATATTTAATTCAACCCTTCAATCACATTAACAAGGGTATTTAAATAACATCAATATTATTTCTTGGAGCTTATACTATAAACCTTGGATTTTTCCACATGCCAGCCCTCATACTAAGCCAAAATAAATTTTGATATGGCCCCAAAATTTTCCTCAGAATAGCTCAGAATCTGTCTCAGAACGAGCCTTAGAAAAAGCCAAAGTTACCTCAAAATGTGCCTCATAATAGCCTCAGATTCAGCCTTTTGCTGCAGCCTACCTTAGGGCTAATTCATCCATTGATTGCAATCTGCCTCAGGGCTAATTTGACCCTTGACTGCAGTCTACCTCAGGGCTAATTTGGCCCTTGACTATGGCCTAAGTCATCCTCAAACAAATTCAGTCCATGCCTTATATCAGGCCTCAGAAACCAGTGAATCACAAAATACAAAAAGATAAAACATTTAAGCCCACGACCCTTAGAAACTCGATCTCCTTCTTCAGACAATCAATGTTTCCCATGGCCTCATTAAAACTTAGAAAGATTTACATCAGACAAAGAAATAAAGTTGGCACATTTAGAGGGCAACTAAGTTCCCTATATATATTAGGAGGGGCATCAAATGAGGGCTGACCTTCCCTAAAACATCCTTAAGTTATGGAACTCACTTAACACCCATTTTTCAAGCCATTTCAAATTATATATTCCTCCTTTTTAGGGTTTGACTTGATCAACATAAAGGGTGAGATGGAGACCCTTTTGCAACTGCCAAGACTCATGATGTTTTCCCAAAAATCAACATAACCATTATTTAATTTTATGTTTTCTTAAAGCCAAGATTGCACCAATCAAAGAGCTACTTTTACCATTTATTTGGGGCACCTTGACCACACTTTCAAGGCTTCAAGTTTGAGAAGGCATATCTCCTCAACCGTGAGGAGTTACATGTTGTGTCACTTACCATTAGAAACGACATGAGGGGTGCCATCCGATGATGATGGTCTTGCGAGCAAAATCATTGATCTTCCCAATCACTTACCACAACAAATGTGTGGCATCTTGATCGCATCTCTAGGGCTTCTAGGTGTTGGGATTACCTTCCTCTCTTCATGGGATTCTTGTCCATTGGTACTTCCAACTAATGCAATCCACTGTTGTATATTAAAAACGTTCAAATATTGACATTGACATCAATGAAAACACCATTCAACAATCTCCCCCTTTATCATTGATTGCAACACGCATACTCCCCCTACAACCATTTTTCCCCTTGTCTTCATGCTTCTGATCTTCCTCTCCTGATTTCTCTCCCTCTTTGACATCAATGGAAAAGGGTAATTCCCCCTGACAAAATATCTCCCTCTATATTCCTGCAATTTCCTTTTTTACCCCTGATAGTTTCTCTCCCCCTATCTTGTTGTGCCTCTCACAGCTTGCCATTTTGATTTCACCTATCAATATGCTTCAACAAGTCATTATGCAATTCTCCCTAATCTTGATCTTGAAGTTCCACAAAACAATCCATGATTTTCCTTTTCAAATATGATGCTCAAATATACACAATGTTGACTAAACTACCTATAATGTTGATCAATTTATTGACAACTTCTTCATGTTTTCCATCAAAGCACTATGAGTCTGTTATTCCAAATCAAGCTTCTTGAAGATAAAATTTGTAATTGTTGTTACTTAGACTCCACCTCTTCAACATTCACATGATTGGGAGTCTCCAATTTGTTTTTTTAGAATGATATATGAACCTACTCTGCTACATGATCATAATTCTAATTCTTGACATCTTCCTTTTCATATGTGAATTCATCATGGTCTTGCAAATTTACAAATCCTGTGAGCATGACATATGTTCTTCTTGCTTTTGTTTTCTTCTCCAAACCTTCTTGTACTTGATGTCATTGTTTTCCCTTATGGAATACTTCATCATGCTTTTGCAATCATGAGCTATATGTCTATAGTTATGCCATTTTAAGCATTCAACATGATACTTGAATGACGAAGCAACTGAAATATACTTTCTGTTGATGGGGCCATTTGGACATCTATCTTATGTTCATGTAAACTTGATTCGAGGGTTTTGATAATGAACTCAATAATCATCCTTGTCATAATATTTTTCAATCCCTATCCTTATGTCCAAAGTTTGTACATGAAAAAAAATACCAATAAAATATATGAGGGTACTTGGATGAAATGTATTGCCTTGACGATCTTCTAAATACATTCTTTCTTGGAGATGGTTACGCATACTTCCAGTTGGAGCTGGTAAAACCAGGGTGTTGGAGAATCCTTTCAATTGGGGTTGATAAAACTAGGGGGTTCAGGAATATGAGGTAGAAGTTACTCAAAAGAAAAAAGAACTTAATGTAGCTCTAGTTGAAACATACAGACTTAAGGAATGGAAAAAAGAGAAAATGTAGGATGTTGAAAAGATGAATCATGTCATTAATGAAAAGGAACAAGAAATTGATTGCTTAAGGTTGAATACAAAATAAGTAGGTGAAGCTCCATGCAATGAAGGCACAAGTTCCAAGACTCCATGTAGAGCCTCATGAATGCTTCATCTTGACATTATTCTTCACTCATTTTCCTTCTCCTTGACCATTACTTTTAACATGATAGGCATAAAATTGCAGGTTTTTGACATAGGTAAGGTAGTAATTATCCTATTTTTCATATTTCGTAAATGTTCCTTATTATTAAGTTAAATTTTTCATTGGCTACCGGATTCGTGAAATTCTACAGCGAACTCCATTGTTGAACAGGGTCCGAGGCACCATTCAAGGAAAGAGAGATATGAGAAAAAATAGGTTGATCCCCTCAATGATCTCCTCCTATTCATGTGCACCAAATCATTAGAAGAAAGCCCGAATCACATGGTCAAAGGCAAAAGTCAACATGTAGCTAGAGCAAGCGAGCGAGAGTCTGAGATGAAAACGCCTCACGATTTGCTTTGCCGAATGGAAAATCGTGAGTGAATCTTTATCCACTTCTTAGTTTGATAGTTGAATTAGAACTCTGTTAGCCGAAAGTAGGCATTAAAGCCTGAAAAATTTATTAAATGGCTTTTATAAATACTATAAGGAAGGACAAAATAGGGGACGATGTGAATACATGTTTTGTGACTGTAATCATTGTAAAACTCTGTGTTTTTATTTAATGGAAGTGCCTTTGAAGACTTGATGCATAGTTAATTGTTCGTTGGAGCTTGAGACCGCCTGTTTGTGGGGGGCCCCTACAAATAGTGAGAGTTTTTAACTTGTATATTTTCCTTTCTGTTATTATTTGCTGTAGTATTTTCGCATATATTCACTTCATAATTCTTAGTCTAATTTTAGATTGGATAGTAGCAGTGATATTTATTTTGGTTAGAAAAGCAATAACGAAGTTCTCTATTAGTTGTTTTTGGATCAATGAATATTAATCCTGACCATTTATAGTTTTGATCTTCTTATGATAGCATTACGACTCTCTTTTATAGTTTATGTAGTTGATTTGACTCATCAAAATACCAATGGTTTCCTTTTGATTTCTTTGGAATTTCACCAAAAAGCATTTCAACTTCATAACATAGGATGTTTCTCTTTATAAATTTGGGTATACAGATTTCTTTCAGTGTTATGTTCAGAGCATTTGTATTCAAAATTTTTCTTAGTTTAATTTTCAGAAGAAGAGTGGTTTGTTTGCAGTTACTTTCTTGAACTTTCAATTTTGAAGCAAGAGTGAGTTAATATAGTTTCCATTCAACAAGTAAGAGTTAATTTAGTTTTCATTATGCAAGTGTGAGTTAATATAGTTTTCATTTTGCAAGTGTGAGTTCTTTATGGCTTCATTTTTCAAGCAAGAAATATAGCTTTAAATTCACAAACATTTTATTTTCTTTATATAGCAATGTTAATTTCATTTTGAAATAGGAATACAAAACTTAAAAACACATTTCCAATAACTCAATCAATTAATAAATCCAACTTAATAAAAAGGCTTCTAGCATATATTGTGCATTTGCACTTCATAAGGTTACCAACTTTGGTCGATAAGTTATGTAATCAATTTAAGAAAATTAAATTGACAAACATTTTGCCGTCATTGCCTGGGAGGTGTAAATAGAAGTCTTTATTTCTTTTGGGTAAAAAAACAAACAAACAATAAAAACAAAAACATGATATGCATAGGGAAAGAGTCTCTAGGGTTAGATTTGTAGGTAGATGAAAGAGTTTAATTCCAACAACATCACTTACCCCACCACGACCTTGTAGTGCCACACCACCCACACAAACTCGAATTCCATCCATAGCAGGCAAACACAAACTCCGTGAGGCATTAAGATCCGAAATCCAACCTAGAGATTCACCAACTTCATCGACAAAAGCCATAATAGAAGAAGAAGATCCCATATCCCCAACAACAGGATTAATTTTCCTATCTTCAATTGGAGAACAACATCTACCTCAAGAGCTGGAAGTTCCTACTGAGGAAGAGGAATAAGAAGCCTATTTTAAACCATTGATAGAAGAACTAGAGGAAGTTGAAAACCCAATCTTGGAACCATAACCCTATATTAGTTTTGAAGAATCTACAATGGTTGGAGAAGGGGAAGGAGAGGTACATAATTTGACTGGTGAACAACCTAGGGTTGGAGGTGGAAGAGGTGGAGGAAGAGGAAGAGGAAGAGGAGAAGATATAAATCCAGAACCCTTTGGATTTCCTATCCTCGATGAAGATATAACTGTGACAATGAAAAATATCTCACCCTTTGTCCTTCCAAACTTTCATGGATTAAGAAGTGAAGATCTTGAAACATTTATCTTTGAATTTGAAGTCTTGTGTAGATCATATGATTATCTGCATGATGCTCAAAAGTTGAAATTATTCCCTGCAACCCTTAAAGATGCAACATTAAAATGGTTTATGAGTTTAGGAATAAACTCCATAAGAACATGGGAACAAATGAAAACTACATTCTTAGAGAAATATAAGGACTACTGTATGCCCCATAATATTAAGGATGAAGTCTTTAAAATGGTACAGAAAGAAGATGAAAATCTTGAAGACTTCATTGAAAGATTTGCTTATAATGTTAAAAGGGAAAAAATGAATAATCTAGATGAGGAAACTTTGAAAGCTCTCTTATTGAAATCCATTAGAGATGAGTGGATTGATCTTCTCAATCTAATGGGTAAGGGAGACATTTCTCAGTTGTTGCTAGGAGAAATTTGTGAACTGTGCATACATATTTCAAGAGGAAAAACAAGAATTGGAAAAAATCAAAGAGACCCTCTTTTATCAAGGATTAATAAATTTGCGGTTGGAACAGTAAGTAGGGCAGAATTAGGTAATCTGCTTGATAATTTTAAAACATATATTTTAGGGAGTCTTAATGAACAAATTGGCACCATTAAAATACAAAACAAGCAAAAAGATGAAAATGTTGCATTGCCCATTTTTTGCCCTAAGTGTAGAAAGAAACATGCCTTGAAAGAATGTCCTCTTGATTTAAATAGTGTAGAAACTTGTGTTATATGTGCGGAAAATCATGATACAAAAGAATGTCCCTCAATACAAAGTCTTAAAGATTTCTATCAAGGAGTACCAAATCAGGTAGATCCTCTTTGTTTTATTTGTAAAAGACCTTGGCAGAATCCACAGCCAGATACAGCTCAAGGTTTTAACACTCAACCATTTGCACAATCATCGTAAAGTAATTGGACTGCCCCAATGCCTTGGCAATCTTGGCCACAAACTTGGTCACAAGGATGGGAAAATCCTTATGGAAAGTACCTTCAATATCATCAATTTCCACAATTTCAATAATCATATCCTACTTTTCCTCCCCAATATCATCCTGAACCCATTCAACAAACTCAACCTCACAATTTGAATCTACAACTTTCATTACCATTTCCTCAAAGACCAAACCAATTTCCTACCCAACCACTCCCAAATCCGAACAATAATAAAAATTCACAACCTGTTTACAATATGGAAGGACAAAATCTTCAAACTTACATGATAACTCCACTAGATCTAAACAATGTTCAACCTATATCTGTTAGAATATTAGAAAAGAAGTCCACATCAATTGTTATTCAAGAAAGTGAAAAGAAAAGATCTCTGAAGAAGAGAAGTCTCTTAATGAAAAGGAAAAAACTCAAAAACAAGTTACTTCAAATAACTCAACTCCTATTATGGAACAACCTTCAGTATTTGTTTCAAAACCACCTTTTCCTGAGAGATTAAACATTGATGAAGGGGTATAAAAACATATTTTATTGCCTGATTACGACATGTTAGATGAACTGAAGAATGTTTGCATAAATATTACTTTGCTACAAGCCATTAAGGAAATACCAATTTTCACAAAGACAATTAGGGAATTGAGCATAAAAAGACCAGGAAGAAAAAGAAAAGAAATCAAAAGAATCCAATTAGTTGGAAAAATTAAGATATCATGATGGGTAAGACAACAATTCAGAAATATCTTGATCCAGGAAGTCCCATTGTGAAAACACACATCAATGGTGTAGAGATTCCAAATACATTGTGCTAGGTCCCTATAATACTAGTGATGCCCCCATTACTCTTGTAGTTGTATCCATTATTAATATTGTTGTGCCCCTATTATCCCCTTATTGTTATCACTGTGCCCCATAGAATCCCTCTATTGTTATTTTTGTGCCTTTATATTATTATTATTAGGTCGGCTTGGTTATATTGTGACTCCTTAGACTCTTATATATAGAAATGAGGTTTTGTCATTTGTATCATCCAAGAATTGTTCATTTGTGTAATGTAAAGGAGGTTGCCCCCTCAAAGAGGCTGAATTCTAAAGCGTTCAACTATCTTTTCTATCTTTTTGTAAGCTGATTCATAACATTTGGTATCAGAGCTTTGGATTCTAGGGTTTCACTACTCCAAATAGGTCATCGTGGTATTTTCACTATAACTTTTTTTTCTGCGACGTTTTAGAAGCTAAACAAAAAACCCATTTGAGACGAAATCACGTTGAACCTCAGGTCCGAATTTTAGAGCTTTTTGCACCATATTTGCGGAGATATTATCTGAGGAAGTTGTCCTTTTTGCAGACTTCTGAATTACATTCCAAATAGGTGACCTTGGGAAAATCATCGTAACTTTTGTTTCAAGCATCAGATTGAAATTTCGTAAGAAGTTACAGAAAGAGGATGGACTGTAGTTTCCTGTGTATATTTTTTCAGATACTAAGGTCAAAATAGTGACACGTGGCACTTCATACAAGTTCGCTCTTTTGGAAAGGTCTATAATTAGGTCATCTTGGGAGATTGTGCATAACTCTGCCTTGGAGAATCTAAATTCGATAAGACTAGTGGCATTGTAAAGAGGACACAGAGTGCTATTGTAGGTCGCAATTTCAGAATTGGATGATCCGAAATTACAGAGATACATCAGATTCAATATCGAGCTCCTACAAAGTGAAAAAAAGGTGTGTAATTTTTTTTTTTAAATTTTTGCATAAGCTTGGTTTGAAAAATTAGTTTGAAGGAATTCAAAGGGCATAGTAAAACATTATTATCGGTAATTGATGCCCCGAGAAAAGAAAATGCAAACACCTAGTAAGCAACCTAAAAGTTTTAGCATGAATCATTAAGAAGAGGAAGAAATGCAACATGATATATCAAAATTAGAGACCAAGTGCAACAAATGTCACTTGCACAAAAAGTAACAGAATCTAAGATGGATGGTTTAAAAAAGATGCAAAAGCTAAGATGGATGGTTTAAAGAAAGGCGTAGAAGCTAAGATGGATTGTTTAAAGAAAGGCGTAGAAGCTAAGATGGATGGCATGGAAGCTAAGATGAATGGCATGGATGCTAAAATGGATGGCATGGATGATAAGATGGAAGAATTGAAGATAAATTTGAATAGTTCCTACAAGAAATGGTCACTAATGGTGAAAGGGTAGTAAAGGAAATTCACGATGAGAACAAAAGAAATGTTAATCATGATTTCATAGACTCTAATGTTGGATCGAAGACTCACCATATTCCAAAATCGATATGAGGAAGTTTGATGGCAAGGATCCCGCAACATGGATACTACAGATGGAACAATTTTTCGATCTCAATAATGTGCAAAACACACAAAAAGTACATATTGCAACTTTATATTTGGAACCAAATCAGTTTGTTACACAGTAATTTGTCACCATTGGTCACCGTCCCTGTTACCCCTTTCCCGTACTTTGGAGGACTCATTCCGGGACCTGTGAGCAGTGACATAACTTAAAAACACTTGCATTATGTTCCCCTAAGTATGGACTTCATGTGCCCTGAAGACACCTCCTGCAAAATATCCCTGAAAAGTGCCCTTTTTCCATTAGCGCGGGTCCACAATGTACTACCCGCGTCAATCAATGAGATCCTCAAAAGAAGGTGCGACCATTGGCGCTCTGTCTTAGAATAACACCCGCGCCAACCAAGTTTGGAAAATATTTTTAACAAACGCGCGCCCAGATGTTTTTTCCCTTCAAGTCATGAAGTCTTTTGAGGATAAAGCTCATCTTCTAGATGTCGAGAGTCATCATCTATCCTTTACATCTATCCACAACGGCTTTTTGGAGATAATGCCAATCCATAATGGGTGTCTTGATGCATTGTATCTTCCTCCCCTTCTCCATCTATAAAAGTTTGTCCTCATGCATTTGACAAGCTAGTTTTTGGAGTAGTGGTGATAATGCTAGTAGTGATAATGCTTGTCTTGAGTGATAGTAAGAGTCTTGGAGCATAGGGAGGTTATGCTGCCGGAAGTCTGAGAGAGAAAGGTCTATTGCAAGACATGTATAGTTGCTCGCCCAGCCAGAGGAGAGATTCAACATCAGAACCTTGGTTGTATTTTTCTCTGTTGATTATTCATTAATAAATGACTATCATTATGGTTCCGATCTTATTGCTCATTATGATAATGTTTGATCTATATCTTGTCTAACTGATATATAGTTGTATTTAGTGGATTTTATGCTTGTATTCGCTTCGTTCTTTGCATGTGCAGGTATCCATTCGCAGAGATCGTGAGGATCGTGACCTGTCGGACCAAGGGAACGGGAGTATCAACTCTTTTACGACACTAGCGTTGGACTCCAGGTTGGTTCTCATAATCCACTTTCAATTTGCAACTAGGAACTTGCATGGTAGCGTGGATTGATTGTTGCTAGACCCATTTTGGGCTAGTGGGATCACCCCTGTTCGTAGAGGGGATTTACCTCTCCAACAATTTGGCGACTCCACTGGGGAGAAGCTATTTGTTGTTTGATTCATAAACCTTGGACGGAGCCTGAAGCACGGCCAGGCAGCCTTCGAAACGCTATTGCTTTGCATTAGCGAAGTAGATCAACGCCACTTCAGTCAATCTCCGGTTTGGTTTACGAACCGAACAGCTTAGAGTTTGTCTTGTGTTTTGGTTTTCTCTTGCTTGCTTGTGTAAATGAGCTTTCTGGGTCAGTTTTAAAGTTGTTTCTTGCTGTTTGATCTGTCTGAATACTGTCGACCAGACCCTGGACTGCTTGATTTATTTTTTAGGCCAGCAAACTTTATTGGCGCGTTTTTCTACTTGACAGTCGCGCCAGTTGGCGCATGTTGCACAAAAGCAACTCGCGCTAATTCCTTAATAGCGCTAGTTACAGGCTGACAGTCGCGCCAGTCCTGTGAACTTTGCCAGTTTGTTTGTTGGAAGCTTTTTAAACTCAGATTTCTGTCTTTTTACATCCTTTTCAGCTACTGGAGTGTATCAGAACTCTGTTTGACTGGTTTTTTACCTTTATCCTTCGGGTGTTTGCCTATTTCCATCGATTTTATATCCCAGCCCTAGAGCATCTAGTGGCTTTGTATATCGAGCCTTCCATGGGAGTTTTTGGTTCTTTGATTGTCTAGTCAAGTTTTTGGTTGTTTTCTACACTTGTCTAGTGGTTGTCAAAACTTATTATTCTATGCTTCGAGCAATTTACCTCTAGCTCGTTTGGATTTTGCTTGAATTCGTTTGAGCTTAGATTACATGGTTCATTGAGGTCTTTGTGATTCTCCTTGTTTTGACAGTTTGTCTTGGTGTTTCAGACTTGGTTCTATTTGCATTGAGTGAAATTTGCCTGTTGACGCTTGTTAATATCTCTCGAGATTTGTTTAAGTGCATTATGCCATTTTAAAAGAAAAAAACAAATGATGTTTTTTGCATTATATTAGTTAGCATTTATTGTTATTGGCAATTAGTCACTTTTTAAAAAAGAAAAAGAAAGAAAAAGTTTCATTTATTGCTATTAGCTGCATTAGGATCTTTGTTGATTGTTTGGTTATCATTTTGTTTGTTGAAAATCTCAACTCTTCTATAGTTAGCATTCATTGAACGAAATGATATATTTTGGCATATAGTTTGCATTTAGGAAATTCTGAGAGATCACATACGGTAGGACCTAAAAACTGAGACCTAATTGAAGATCAACTGTAAAATAAATCAAATGAATCTAACAACGCATTAGAACCTAACGCATACATTCTATAGGTCTAGGCTAGAGACGTGTTCCGGCGTCGTTAAACCTAGTCACTGTTGTTTCACATTACGGTTGGGTGATTCCTCCTCTTGTGACTCGATAGTGGTCTAGCACGGACTTGAGCTCCCACGTACCATCGTGTATATAGGGGAGACCCCACTAGGATATCATCCTTTATCCACAGGAAGCCGTGTCTGCCGCCTTACAAGCCGTAATGCACTGAACACAGAATTCGGGAAGATTGACTGTCGTACGGGAAGTCCTTGGTTTTCATCTGATTGCAAAGGTGTATAAGCAGTTTTACGGATTGTTTGGTAAACCCTTTGCCTAGAGTCTCCAGAGTAGTCACTTTTGATCCTTTTCGGACTCCTTAAAAGAAAAGGTGCCAGTGAGCGTCTTGTCACTTCGTGCTCATTAAACATTCGAAGGAGACTAGAGTCATCTTTTTGTCCTTTTCTCGACTCTTAAAACATGAAAAGGTCAGGTTGTGTCTTTGCATCTTAAAATTTATTCGGCCACGATACACATTTACCCGGTTAGATTTTGTTTGCGTTAGTTTGAGTAGGGTTTTGTCTCGTTAGATTCCCTAGGATTTTGTGAAGTTTCATCCTGGCGGAATTACCAATTTCGTCTTCTTCCGAGATACCGGTTGTGAGTGAAATTCTTCCTGTTGTTCCGAGTATACAACCGATTAGTTCTCATGCTCCAGGCGACGAGACTTACGAGTTTCATTGGAACCCTGTTTGGGAACCTTCTGAGGACGGTATCCCTTTTTGGGACTACACTTCTCCTCGTGTTTCAGTCCCACCTTTTTCCTCCGACATGGAGGACGTATCCCCTACTTCGACTGAAGAATCCGTTGCGACGAGCGGTGAAATTCCCACCGCAACGGAACCTACACTTGTTAGTAGTACTCCTACTACTAGGAACCTACCTCCAGGCTATAAAGCATTAAGGGATGTTATGCCCTCTGGAACTCCTTTCACGGGTTCTATTTGGTCACAACTCGCTTTTCCCACCATGGAGCCTTTTACTCCACAAAGTCGCAGTATGTCTGTTACCTCAATCACAACCGCTCCAACGGTATGTGTAGCTTCTTCGACTCCTATTTTCAGTCGTCCTTCGGCTTCTTTATTCGGAGTCTTTGATCCTACGTCAAACGTCCCAGCAGAGGGGCCATACGATCGATATTTGTCGTCTCAACCGATGGTTGAGATTTCAGTTCCGTTGTCAATTGATTGGGGCTCCACCTCTTTTCATGGTGGCCAAGTATCGTCTGCGCAATCCCCAAGACCACCTCATCAAGACCAACAAGGGCAATCCTTCCACGAAAACCCTTTTGCCTCTGGTGGTCCGTTTTTCCCCTCTTATGTTCAACCTTCTGGTAACTCAGGTCAATCTTCTGTTCAACAAGCCCAACCTGGTATCCAGCAAGGTTATCCTACTGGACAAATTGGTCAATCATATGTTAACCCAAACCAACCCAATGTCCAGTATGGTCCAATATCTGGACAAGCTGCTCAACCACATGGTCAGCCCACCGTCCAGTATAGTTAACCTTCTGGGCAAGTCGGTCAGCCTCAAATCCAATCAGGCCAACCAACTGCCCAGCCCACTCAGCCATCTAGTTCGTTAGGGCAACCTTCAGCTGTACAACAACTCCACTCCCAGCAGGTACAACCTTCTGGGCAGGGAGGTCAACCTCAATATCAACAAGGTTATCCTTCTGGCCAGATAGCCCAACCTACAGGACATCCTTCTGGCACTGCTCAACCCGGTTTTTTGCCCCAGGGTGGACCCCAGACCCCATCCGGTCTTCAAATGCAAGTTGGATTTCAATCCCAACCAGTCTATCAAACTCAACCTGTTTCTCAAACTCAGTTTGGAGTCCAGCCACCGTATGGTTACCAGCAACCTCAAGGGCAACCTTTGTTTGCCCCATATCAAAATTATCAACAACTGCAGGCAAATCCTTATCAGAATTATCCGCAACCATATGGTGCCCCTGCAGGACCGTTTGGTAATCCATGGAACACTGGGGGGCAGAAACCAAATCCCTACGGACAAAACCCTATGGGGCCAAATCCGTCCGGACCAAGCCCTTGGGGGCAACCGCCAGTTGGTTGGAACCCTGGCGCTCTATCCCACCAGCAGCCCCAGATGTCCTTTAATCCTCAATTACCTTTCTTAGCAACTTTAGAATTACCGGATGTGTCCAAATTGACCAATGATCCTATTCTCCATAATCCATATTGGCCTCCGGTTCCAACGAAAATTCCCGGTGACTGTCCAAAATTTGATGGTAAAGCTAATGAAGATCCACAAGCCCATGTCATGACTTATCACTTGTGGTGTTCATCCAATTCATGGCTTGATGATTCAATTCGGCTTCGTCTTTTTCAAAGGACTCTCACTGGCTCTGCCGCTAAGTGGTATATTGAGCTCAATCGCGGATCCTTTCAGGATTTCAACTCGTTGGCTATGGCATTTCTCACTCATTTTCAGTTGCCCATTCGATATGAAACGGGTACACACCTCCTCACATCCTTGAGACAGACAACGGCTACGCATATCTCTGATCATATCCATGAATGGAGACGGCGTAGACGTATGATCAAATTTTGGATTCCCGACCAACTCCTTACCGATTGGTTTACGACTTCGTTCGTTCCTCCAATAGCTCGGGAAATTGCCATGGGGGCGTGTGTCACTGAAGAGCAAGATATCGCGCGCGCTCAGTACCTTGACTTGGTTTATTCTCAGTCAGGTACATTGTATGATTATCTGCCTGACGCCCCGAGACCAGGAACATCCAAAGCCCCGCCAACACCAACTGTTGACGGTATTATTGGTTTTGTTAATTCTTCCTCAAAGAAAAATCCCGCGAACCCTGGGAAGCAAAAATCAACTGCTTCGAATGAACACACTTCTCAGGTAACACCCACTTCGAATATTACTTCCGAGGTCAATGCCGTCCAGTCCACCACGGCAGACAAAGCCTCGAAAGGAAAGAAGAAAGGGAAAGCAAAGAATAAGCCAGACCAACCTAAACAGGACTCCCCTAAACCTCCGCCCGAGGACGGTGCCAAGCGCAAACCCAAGTATCCTTGTCTTATCTGTGATGAAGATCACTATACCAAAGACTGCCCTAGGCGGTCCGAAGTTAGTCGTTTGTTGAAAGGCGCTCCCGGGACTCCTGCGGTGCTCAAAGAACCCTTTCCCTCACAACAAACTTAAAAAACTCAGATGGTGGCTGACCCCTCTCAGCCTCCCTCTTCCTTCGTTTCTCAAGTGTTTATGGCTGGAACGATACCTATCAATATCAGTACTCGAACAAAAGATTATCTGTCATCTGCCGGGAAAGAGCCTGAGGTACCCTCCAGTGCTCCTCCGTTCAGTTCAGGCCCACTCCACATCGAGAGACCTAGTACTGAGATGCCTATTCGACCCCTTCCAAAAGGAGTACTCCGGAAATCTTCTTACAACCCAAATTCCCGTGCGGCACAGCACTACAATATCGTTGAGGACTTAGCTCAGACTCCATCGGCTATGTCCGCTTTAGAAGTTCTCCAGAGCTGCCCTTCTCAGAGGAAGTCCTTGCTATCCGCTATCGGTGGCATAGACCCAGCCGACTCGGATCTAATTACTTTTGACTTGGAACGCCATACGCAGAGACTGCCTCCCCAAATCGCATTCCTCATACAGGTTATTATTGATTCTAAAACGATTCATCGTACAGTCATTGATGAAGGTGCTTCAACTTGCATCATGTCTGTAGCCTGTTGGAAAGCTATTGGATCTCCTACGCTGAGCCAGTCTCCCACAACCTTGGAAGCTTTTGATGGAAGAGCATCCCGTCCTTATGGTATACTCCAACGTTTGCCCATCTCTTTGGAAGGGAAGACGGTCGAAATGGAAGTTGAGGTTGTTGATGCTACTCTTACCTACAACCTCCTTCTCGGACGTAGCTGGATATACGCAATGAAAGCTGTAGCTTCATCTTTATTTCGTATCATTCGTTTCCCTCATCAAGGGAAGATTGTTACCGTAGACCAGCTATCATTCTTCGCTTCCTCTTCTGAAGGCAACATCCCTTTTGTGGAGCATACCTCGAAATTATCTGAGAGTCTGGGAGCCGGACTTTTCAAAGATCCCGCCCTTATGGGTGTTTTTCCGCTCCCACCTCCTAACGTCGCTTCTGTTAATATGATTACTACTTGTTCTGATCCGTGGATCATCCCTCCCACCGACCAAGTAGATTCTTGGGGCGACCAGATGCCGTTGAGTCCTGCCGAGCTCAACTATGTCGAAATCATTGCTGCATCGGCTCCCTCTTCTGAACTTGCTCCTTCGAGCAAGGTTCTCTACTCGTTCGCTCCATCCTCAGGGCTTGTAGATGAGACTTCTTCGGATCCTTTAAAAGAAACATTCCCTTCCGACGAAGCCATTATTGAGACTATGTCTCTCGAGGAACCTCCTTGGCATGATTCTCACCATCGTTCCTCGTTTCTCCCTGCCCCTCAGGATATGCTGACTTGTCTTGAGCGGTTTGCTCCTTGTCTCCCATTTCAAATCCTTCAAACACCTATCCAAGTTTATCAAGTGTCCTCTGAAGGAAATATGGCGAACATTACGCAAACCCAGCCCATCGACATCTCTGTGAAACTAGGGATTGTCGAGCATCTTCACATTGGAGTCACTTGTACTCCGGAGGAGATTCAACAATATTCCAATCTTTTTCGCGAATTTCGCGACGTCTTTGCATGGTCCTATGAAGAAATGCCCGGCATTGATCCTAGCATAGTGGTGCATGAGATAATCACGTACCCAGGTGCTAAGCCTGTTCGTTAACGTTTACGCCCCGTACACCCCCGAAAGGCTGCAGCTATTAAGGCCGAAGTAGAGAAGCTTCTTAAAGCCGGTTTTATTTATCCTATCCCGCTCACAGATTGGGTTTCCAATATCGTACCTGTGAATAAAAAACAGGGTACAATCCGTGTTTGTGTCGATTATCGTGATATAAATCGGGCCTGTCCTAAAGATAATTTCCCCACACCATTCATTGATCAAATTATTGACGAGTGTGCCGGAAGTGAAATGTACTCTTTTATGGACAGTTTTTTTGGATATAACCAGATCAATATCGCTCCCGCTGATCAACACAAAACTGCCTTTATCTGTCCATGGGGCACTTTTGCCTATAAGAAGCTCCCTTTCGGTCTCAAAAATGCCAGTGCTACCTTCCAACGTGCAATGTCCTATGCTTTTCATGACATTCGACACATTGTACAGCCATACCTGGATGATCTTCCAGCTCATTCAGCCAAACGTCAGGACCACCCTACTCACCTTCGCGAGATCTTTCTTCGCTGTCGATACTACCGAATCAGACTTAATCCTCACAAATGTGTCTTCTGCGTTGAATCCGGCCGACTTCTCGGGTTTGTCGTCTCCCGAGAGGGCATCCGTTTGGATCCCCTTAAAGTCGAAGCTATAGTGAATCTTCCTCCCCCTGCTTCTTTACAGCAATTGCAAAGCTTGCAGGGTAAAGCAAATTTTCTACGACGTTTCGTTCCAAACTATGCCGAGGTGGCCAAAGGTTTCACACGATTACTAAAGCGCGATGTCCCTTTTCATTGGGATACCATTGCTCAGGAATCTTTTGAGCGTCTCAAGGGTCTCCTTGTTTCTGCTCCATTGCTCCGTCCTCCGAACTATTATCGTGACTACACTCTGTATTTGGCTGCCGCCGACACCACTATCGGCATGGTTCTTGTTCAAACTGACGATGATGACACTGAGCATGTCATCTATTATCTCAGCCGCAATCTTTTAGATACGGAAACTCGATATGCTTATGTTGAGAAGTTGGCTTTAGCTGTCGTTTGTGCTGTCCAACGCTTCCATCACTACATTCTGCTGCGTACTACCACCGTGATTTCTGATTGCAACCCCATGACTTATATTTTGTCACGCCAGTTGCTGGGGGGCAAGTACTCAAAGTGAATTGTCATCCTCCAAGAGTTCGACTTGGAATTTACCACTGCCAAGTCCAAGAAATCCCTTGTATTTGCTGAGTTACTTTGCTCTTTGCCATCTTCTTCCCCGACCTCTCACGTAGAGGATCAAATTCCGGATGAGACTTTATTTCTCATTAGCACCCTCGATCCCTGGTACGGAGATATCATTATATATCTGCAAACGTCCTCCTTTCGCCCTGGCGTGTCCAAAGACGCTCGGCGAAGGATTCGTCATCAGTCTCAACCATACCGTATCATTGGGGATACACTATATCGCCTCGGCGCCGACTCTGTTCTCCGCCGTTGTTTAACTCTCGAAGAAGCTGAGCGTGTCATGAATGATTGCCACTCTGGTGGCTATGGTGGTCACATGTCCGGATATGCTACTGCCCAAAAAATCCTCCGTGCTGGCTACTTTTGGCCCTCTATCTTTAAGGATTGCATTCTTGCCGTCCGTTCTTGTCATGAGTGTCAGATATACCAGCGAAAGATGCGAGCGCCTCCTGCTCCATTGCACCCTGTTGTCACCGTCGGCCCTTTTGCAAAATGGGGCATTGATTATATGACCTGTAACCCTCGCTCGGCCGGGGGGCATGGGTTTATTATCGTTGCTGTCGATTACTTTACTAAATGGGCCGAGGCGATGCCTACATTAACTGAAGACGGTCACACAGCGGCGCAATTTTTATTCAACCATGTTATCTCGTGGTTCGGCGTCCCTCAAACCATCGTCACTGATCACGGGAAGCATTTCCGCAATCACATGATGACGGAACTAACAACCCAGCTAGGCTTACAGCACGATAGTTCGACTCCATACTACCCTCAGTCCAATGGCCAAGTTGAAGCTATCAATAAGATTTTGGTTACAATGCTTCAGCGTATCGTTGGCATGCATAAGTCTAACTAGAATTTGATGTTGTTCCCTGCCTTGTGGGCCTACCGAACCTCCATGAAGGATGCCACTGGTTTCACTCCATTCCAACTAGTTTATGGACTAGAGGCTACCCTTCCAATCGAATGTGAAATCCCTTCATTAAAATTGGCTGTCGAGCTACTTCCCAACACTACTCCGTTAGAAGAACGCTTTCTTTACCTAGAACGGCTAGATGAGACCCGTCGCCTAGCCTCTTTGGCCATCAAAACACAAAAGAAGCGAGTCAAGACTCACTTCGATCAGACTGTACATCCACGTTCTTTTGTTGAGGGAGATTTAGTCCTGCTGTACGATCAAGCAAAGGATAAACTAGGAGCAGGAAAGCTCGAGCCTATGTGGCTAGGCCCTTACATTTTCAAGAAAGTTTTGCAAAAAGGGGCCTACGAGCTAATTGATTATGAAGGGAACCCTCTTGGGAAGCCCCGAAACGGGCTGTATTTGAAAAAGTACTATGCATGATGCTTGTACATTTTATTTTGTACATACATGTACTCTAGCAAGTGTGTTGTGTGTATGTGTGTCAGTTTTAAAGGCGTAACTGCCACTTATTGTGTCTTTCGCTTCTTGTGCAGATGTCTGATGCACCTTATGTTGGTTTCGCTGATGGTGCCTGCCGCAGTACTCGCAACTTGTCCTCTGCGGCGTGGGTGATCTATGATCCTCATGGCGAGCTGATAGATTTTCAAGGTGTGTGTTTGGGTCGTACCACTAACAATGTCGCCGAATATTGTGCTGTAATCGAGCTACTTGCTGAAGCAATTAATCTCGGCATTCGTGCATTGGTAGTGAACCTGGACTCTCAACTTGTCGTCCACCAGCTCAACGAGCAATATTCCGTCAGAGACCATCACATTCTAAGGTTGTATTTACGTGTGAGATTGTTAGAAAGAAACTTTGATTTTATCACATATCAGCATATTCCACGACAATTAAACACATTATCTGATGCATTGGCTAATCATGTATTAGATAGACATTTGCGTAATTTGTAATCAAAACATTATACAAGCAAGCACATGAAAGCACAATAATAAACCATAGGCATATGTATATATATACGTGTGAGTCATAATGTTTGCGCCGTGCGCGTTACATAGTCCAAAAAATTAATACATGTCCGAATCTCATATGGCCAGAGACAACATGTCTCTCAAAAATATGCAAAAATGAAACCTAGGCGTCTAATCACGGTGATGCTCATGATAGCATGTCACCGCTCGCACCAAACGTCTCAGCAGACGGTGGACGCGAGTCGGTACTCCCACTGTGTGCCTCTGGTACGCGAAGGGCACATCCGCCAATCTGGCATAGTCTGGAATCCCTCAAGTGAGTGCCTCAAGGTTCTGTACTAGCTCTTCACCCACACCACCCTCTACCTGAGGGTCGGCTGCGGGTTGTCCCCTCCGTGCTATGTGAGACAGACCAGCTGGCCGCTCTGCACCAACATCTGCATACATATATATAGCTGTTGTCAGAGACAGGCATGTATTACAAAAAAAATTTAAATACATAAAAAAAAAAAAAAAAAAAAAAAAAAAAAAAAAAAAAAAAAAAAAAAACGTCAAAAACACAAAGAGTTCTTACCAAGCTCCTCATCCCAGTCTTCTCCCACAGGCAATGGGAGATCTGGGTCTCCAGTAAAATCGGTGCCCGCATAGGGCCAGTCCTCTATAACGATCATATGGTGACGAAGCCATATGAAGAACTCGGGCCTCCAGGCCATCTGCTGGCCCCTTCCTCCTCTGGGCATAAGTGTTGCCCATCGAGTCAACCTCGGTTCCCGTGGCACTGGATCTGCCACTATACCTCCCTGAATTCGGAAAATCGGCAGTCGCTCCAATAAGAAGGATACCACAATGGATCCATACCCGAACTGTTTGTTGCCCCCTCGCTTACACTTCGTAAGCTGCCTCTTGATGTTTGTAGTCAGAGCTGTGGCCCAATCAAACAGAGTAGGCTGGAGACACTCGGTTGCCAGCAGTAAATGATTCTTGCTGGCCTCATGGGGCGCCTGTACCCCAGCCGTCCGTGTGATAGTGAATAGTATCACCCGTAGCACTAGGTCTGGAACTGTGACGATATCTACCTTGGCACTGTTCGATCCAAACTGTGCCCCCGGACAAACCCGTTCCATCACCTCCCCCATCTTTTCCCCGGAAGGCCTACTTCCAGTCAAAATGGGTCGTGCACCTCTCCGCGATAATCCAGTGATAAAATAGACATCGGAAACATCCAGCTCCAATGTCTGATCTTTCAAGCGGAATACCTGATCCTCTATGTCCCAAGCATCCACGATAAATCGTAGTAGCTCCGGTTGTGCACGCAAATAGGAGGTGAGGAAAAACTTCTTTAAGCCGCAATCCCTCAAAGCATCCATGCAGGCTTCATCCTCTAGTGCCAGAGCATCTATAGCATCATGCTCTCTTTCTCTCCATTCTACAACCATTTTGACGAATCCCTGCAACCATAAAGTCGAAAATACCATCATTAGATCACTGGTGAAACCATAATTCAAGGAAAATTGCAAAATTAACGGTTAAATCCACGGGAAAATTAGGTTGCGCGGTTGGCGCGACTGTTTTCAAAACAGTCGCGCCCCCTTTTGGAAAATAATCCCATTGGCACGATCCCGAGTGGGAAACCCGCGCCAATGGCGCAACCCTAAATTTTGCAAATCCTCTTGCAGGGGATCCGTCTGTGGATGAAAAACTGAAAAAATGGAACGAAAATGAAGCTAAGGACAAGACCTCTTACCTGCTTCAGACGGCGGCTCGATTGCTTTCCTGGATTGATCACAATCAACGGTTGAAGTTTGCACCCAAAACCCTCCAATGGTAAACTCACAAGGTGAAAAGTAAAAAGTGAATTTGTTTTTTACCATTTCACTATTTTATAGCATTTTTTGACCTAAAATGCATTAAAAATATTATTTTTTGGGTATTTTTGAATATATTTATATCAAAATGGGTTTTACGCTGTTTTTGGTATAATGACAGGGGTTGGTGCAACTCAAACGACGAAACGAGCTACTTTTTTCTACTTTTTCAAGCTCGGTAAAACATGTGAAAAGGTTACTTTGAGGTCCGCTTTCAGCTCTTTTCTGACCGTTTAAAGACGAAAAGATTGCCGAGTTACTCCTCTTGACTCGTTAAACGTTAATAAGGGGCGGTCGTTTTAAGTTCTTTTTGTCGACCGTTAAAACATAAAAAGATTACCGGGTTTTTGTCATTTCAGACTCGTTAATGGTTACGAAACGACGTGGTTTTGATCGCTTTTTTACTTTTTCAGGTCGAAATCACTATTTATGAAAAGTACTCCTCGATCGTAATGGTCGGGCGGTTCTTTCGAGCATTGTTTTATACTTTTTCGGGCTCGAGAGACACAACTTTACGAAAAAGGACACCCTTGGAGTTTCCTTTTCTGTTGTCTTTTCAAACTCTCTAAACATGAAAAGACGCCGAGTTCTTCCTTTGTCAGACTCGTTAAAACCTGATGACATCGGATTCTGTCGAAATGATGCACCACAAGCATATGCTATCCCCATCAAGCTTGTTAAAAATAATTGGGGTACTCGCCAGAAATGGCGGGGGGAAAAAAATGGAACCATAATTATTGTCGTGTCGGTAGTATGTCGCTCTTGAACATGGCACTTGTCTGCTTTCGTGTCTGGGTGGGGATATCTCATCTCATTTTTTCACTTGCCTCCGTGGATTTGGGTAATCCTGTTTGACCTCTCATCTGCTCATTGCCTCGTCACCATGACCTCTGATCCATTGATGTCAAATACTGCCAATTCCACTATCGTGCCGCCGATATGTTCAAGAGAAGTTGACCTCTGCAGAAAAACAACCTCCCCCTGATAGCTCACATAATCTTGATTCACAACATTATCTCTCTGTCTCGTGTCGATGATGTGGGAAACATTATGGCCCACCTTCGATCAAGGTCACTTCCTGTCGACTTCAGCTCATTATCCAGGAAGCTGATCTAGAGACTCCCTTCCGGTGCCTTGGAGCCTGCATGCCTCAATGGCAGGTTCTTCGTGTTCGACGTGAGGTTTTCATCATTGGCCTCCGATCGAATGATTCTACGGGTGTTCGACGCCAGATCACTAATTCGCATGCCGTAGATTGTACCTATAGTACCTTGAGGGCCATTGTCATTATTGGTGGTACCTCTCGTGTCTGTTAACAGTTTTCAATATTGACTGGTAATCAGACGATGTTCATGCATGTTCGACTTCAGCTCATATATTCGCATGCTTGAACCTGTACTTTTGTTCGGGTCGAGATGGAGCGCAAGACCCTGGATTTTGTCTGTTGTAATCCAGGCGTGATTCTTGTTACATGACTCATTCATTGGATGGCTGCGACCATACCTGAGTCGATTCATTGATCCTAACCAGATGGCTGCGCCCATACTATGGATCTAGATTATTATGTACTCTCTTATGGATGGCTGCGACCATACCACATATATCATGTACTTGAGCTATCAGTTGTATCTCTAGATTCTCGGCAGCAGCTACATGTGTTCTTGTAAAGCATTTCACCCTCTCTCTCTCTCGGGCCTCATGCTTTAGGGGGCATCTGTTACACAGTAATTTGTCAACATTGGTCACCGTCCCTGTTACCCCTTTCCCGTACTTTGGAGGACTCATTTCGGGACCTGTGAGCAGTGACATAACTTAAAAACACTTGCATTATGTTCCCCTAAGTATGGACTTCATGTGCCCTGAAGACACCTCCTGCAAAATATCCCTGAAAAGTGCCCTTTTTCCATTAGCGCGGGTCCACAATGTACTACCCGCGCCAATCAATGAGATCCTCAAAAGAAGGTGCGACCATTGGCGCTCTGTCTTAGAATAACACCCGCGCCAACCAAGTTTGGAAAAGATTTTTAACAAACGCGTGCCCAGATGTTTTTTCCCTTCAAGTCATGAAGTCTTTTGAGGATAAAGCTCATCTTCTAGATGTCGAGAGTCATCATCTATCCTTTACATCTATCCACAGCGGCTTTTTGGAGATAATGCCAATCCATAATGGGTGTCTTGATGCATTGTATCTTCCTCCCCTTCTCTATCTATAAAAGTTTGTCCTCATGCATTTGACAAGCTAGTTTTTGGAGTAGTGGTGATAATGCTAGTAGTGATAATGCTTGTCTTGAGTGATAGTAAGAGTCTTGGAGCATAGGGAGGTTATGCTGCCGGAAGTCTGAGAGAGAAAGGTCTATTGCAAGACATGTATAGCTGCTCGCCCAGCCAGAGGAGAGATTCAACGTCAGAACCTTGGTTGTATTTTTCTCTGTTGATTATTCATTAATAAATGACTATCATTATGGTTCCGATCTTATTGCTCATTATGATAATGTTTGATCTATATCTTGTCTGACTGATATATAGTTGTATTTAGTGGATTTTATGCTTGTATTCGCTTCGTTCTTTGCATGTGCAGGTATCCATTCGCAGAGATCGTGAGGATCGTGACCTGCCGGACCAAGGGAACGGGAGTATCAACTCTTCTACGACACTAGCGTTGGACTCCAGGTTGGTTCTCACAATCCACTTTCAATTTGCAACTAGGAACTTGCATGGTAGCGTGGATTGATTGTTGCTAGACCCATTTTGGGCTAGTGGGATCGCCCCTGTCCGCAGAGGGGATTTACCTCTCCAACACAATTTTTATGGTATCAATAGATTTGCTCTTGTAAACAAATTATCACTTGGGCAATTTTTACAGAAGAAATGACAACACATTATGAGGATACAAAAAGCAACACTTTTTTTAGCCAATTGATAAGTCTAAACAAAAGGGTTCAATGATGGAGCACATTGAGGAGTTCCAAAAATTGAACATAAGGGTAAAAAATATTCTAGAGGAGTATAGGTTTGATGTGTTCATAGGGACTTTAAAGGATAATATCCAAAATGATGTTAGCCTTTGGGAACCTGATTCATTAGAGAAGGCATTCAGGTTAGCAAGAAAAAAGGAAAGCAAAATTATGGCAACCAGGAAGCCTACCACACACAACTATAAAGATGGAAGTGTTGTTGCCCCTAGCCTTCCACAACCTATAAGGTTGACACCACAACAATTGGAAGAAAAAAGAGCAAAAGGGATTTGTTACAGTTGTGATAGCAAATACACTAAAGGTCATAAGTGTGCTGAGAAGAAATTATTCTACATAGATTGTGAAGAGGAAGAAGAAAAGGAACAAGAAAGGTCAAAAGAAGAGGATATACTCCAGGAACAAAGCCTAGATAAAGAAGAAATTAATCTGACCATATCTTGTAATGCATTGTCTGGAATTACCACTCCTCAAACCATCAAGATAGAAGGACATATCAAGAAGAAAAAGGTAATAGTGTTGATTGATTCAGTAAGTATCGACAATTTTATTCATTGTAAGATAGCAAAAGAATTGAATTGCTTCCTATATCCAGCACTAGAGTGTCAAGTGAAGGTTGCAAATGGAGGAACGATAAATTGCTCTGGAAAGTGCCATAATATCAAGCTATCCATGGGAGAATATGTATTGAATAGCCCAATGATTTCCATTCCAATGTGAGGTGTTGATGTTGTACTAGGAGTCCAATGGCTACAATCCTTGGGTACAATAGCTTTTAACTTTCAAGAACTTTTCATGAAATTTTATGCTGAAGGAAAGGAAGTTGAATTAAGGAGTATTGCAGGGAAACCGGGAAAGATAATAATATCTAATGGTATGACAAAGCTTCTAAAAAAGGAACAACGAGGTGTAATTGCATAATTATGTTCGCTAGATGTTTCCACATCGAAATCATCTATTTCTCTAGATCTCCAAAAAGTCTTGGACAATCATTCCAAGGTATTTGAGACTCCCAAAGGTCTCCCACCTATTCGTGATCATGATCATGCTATTCATTTGATTCCAGGAAGTGTTCCTCCAAACATCAGGCCGTACAGATATCCCTATGCCCAAAAGAGTGAAACTGAATGTATGGTTGCAGAAATGCTTGAGGCTAGTATAACTCAACCTAGCCAAAGTTTTTTCTCTGCTCCAGTAGTATTGGTGCACAAGAAGGATGGATCATGGCGCATGTGTCTGGATTATAGGGAGCTCAACAAGCTTACTATTAAAGATAAGTTTCCCATTCCTGTCATTGATGAATTATTGGATGAATTGCATGGATCAATTTACTTCACCAAGTTAGATCTTCGTTCAGGATATCATCAAATCAGAATGAAGACTCAGGACATTCCGAAAACAACATTTAGAGCTGATGAGGGTCACTATGAGTTTTTGGTCATGCCTTTTGGCCTTACCAATGCACCTTCTCCATTTCAAGGTTTGATGAATTCCATTTTCAAACACTTCCTTAGAAAATTTGTGTTAGTCTTTTTTGATGATATACTAATCTACAACAAGTCTTGGAAGAATCATGTTGAACATGTTGACAGGGTGCTACAACTATTGGAGGAGAAACAATTATATGCAAAAAGATCCAAATGTTTCTTTGGAGTACAAGAGGTGGAATATCTGGGTCATATTGTATCTCATGGAGTTAAGGTAGACCCTAGCAAAATTAAAGCCATTAAGGACTGGGAAATCCCCACATCCATAAAGCATTTGCAAGGATTTCTCGGGTTGACAGGGTATTATCGCAAGTTTGTTAAGATTTATGGGAAAATAGCAGCACCTCTAACAACATTGTTGAAGAAAGATGCATTTTCATGGACTCTAGAAGCAACAAAGGCCTTCGAACATCTTAAAGAGGCAATGTGCCAAGCACCGGTCTTAGCTACACTAGACTTCACAAAAACCATTATTATGGAATGTGATGCTTCCGGAAATGGAATTGGTGTTGTTTTAATGTAAGATGAAAGACCCATTGCTTTCGAAAGTCGTCAAATCAAGGGAAAGTATTTACACAAAGCTATTTATGAGAAGGAAATGTTGGCAATACTACATGCACTTAAGAAATGGCGAACCTACCTAATGGGAAGACACTTCAAGGTAAAAACGGATCATGATAGCCTTAAATACTTTTTAGAACAAAGATTATCCTCTGAAGAACAACAAAAATGGGTCACAAAGATGTTGGGTTATGACTTTGAAATCATATACAAAAAAGGGAAGCAAAATGTCGTGGCAGATTCACTCTCAAGAAAGGATGAGGATGTGGAAGCATTGTTGTGCACCATTTATATTATCCAACCAGATTGGATAAACGAAGCAAGGGAGGAATGGAAGAATGACGAAGAAGTGTGGGAACTTATTCGAAAGTTACAACAAGATTCCAGTACATCTGATACATTTAGCTGGAAAAATGATTCGTTATGGTACAAAGATCGCTTATACCTCTGTAAGAATTCCCAACTAAAACAAAATATTCTTCTGGAATTGGACGCTTTTCCCTTAGGAGGGCACATAGGATTTTTAAAAACTTACCACAGGGTTAAGAAGGAATTTTTTTGGGATGGCCTTAAATCAGATATTCAAAAGTTTGTGGTGGAATGTTTGGTATGCCAACAAAATAAAGCTGAAACAATTAAGACACTAGGTCTATTACAACCTTTATCCATTCCAAGCCAATGTTGGGAGGAGGTTTCAATGGATTTTATCACAAGTTTACCCAAGTTTGAGGGAAAGAGTATCATCATGGTGGTAGTTGACAGACTTACCAAGTATGCACACTTTTGTGCATTATCACAGCCATTTAAAGCCAGTACAATTTCTACGGCATTTATGGAAACAATTCAAAAGCTACATGGAAACCCAAAGATTATTGTAAGTGACAGAGATCCCATTTTTACTGGAAATTTTTGGACAAAATTATTTTCTTGTCTTGGTACTCAGTTAGCTCATAGCTCATCTTATCATCCTCAATTTGATGGGCAAACTAAGATAGTAAACAAATGTTTGGAAGGATATCTTTGTTGCTTTGTATCTGATAAACAGACACAATGGGTCAAATGGTTGCCTCTAGCTGAATGGTGTTATAACACTTCCTTCCATACTGCAACAAAAATGACCCCATTTATGGCACTTTATGGATATCAGCCATCATCCATCACATCATATTTAAGAGAAAATTCTAAGGTTCAAGTAGTGGAACATCACATCGAGCATCAACAACAAGTTCTTCAACTCTTAAAGGATAACCTCGTGTTGGCGCAGAATAGAATGAAACAACAGGCAGATCAACATCGTAGTGAAAGAAGTTTTGACGTAGGTGACTGGGTATTCCTACGGCTACAACCATATAAACAAATGTCCCTCAAGCAAGATAAGAAGGATAATAAATTGTCACCAAAGTATTATGGTCCGTACAAAGTGTTGCAAAAGATTGGTACTATGGCATACAAATTGGAGCTTCCTACAGCTTCTCGAGTGCACCCAGTTTTCCATGTTTTATGTTTAAAGAAGGTTATAGGCGACAAGCTCCCAGTTTAAACAATATTGCCAGAACTTGACGAGGAAGGAAAAATTATATTGGAACCGGAAGCAGTCATAGAAACAAGAACTCAACAGCTACGAAATCGATCCATTTCAGAGTATCTCATCAAGTGGAAGAACTTATCCATTGAAGATTCCACATGGGAGGATGAGAATTTTATACAGAAGCATCTAGAAATACTCAAGCATTGAGGACAACACTTTTTTGAAGGAGAGGGGCATGTTAGGTTCCTATAATACCAGTGATGCCCCCATTACTATTGTAGTTGTATCCCTTATTAATATTGTTGTGCCCCTATTATCCCCATATTGTTATTACTGTGCCCCATAGAATCCCTCTATCGTTATTTTTGTGCTTTTATATTATTATTGTTAGGTCGGCTTGGTTATATTGTGACTCCTTAGACTCCTATATATAGAAATGAGGTTTTGTCATTTGTATCATCCAAGAATTGTTCATTTGTGTAATGTAAAGGAGGTTCCCCCCTCGAAGAGGCTGAATTCTAAGGCGTTCAACTATCTTTTCTATATTTTTGTGAGCTAGTTCATAACACATTGATTGGTCTAGGAGAAGCTATAAACATCATGAGTAAACAAACTATGAATCAATTAAAAATTTCTAATCTTCAATATACACCTACACTGTTACAATTAGCAGATAGATCTGTAATCAAACCTGGTGGTGTATTAGAAGATATATATGTATTCTTATATTGTTGGGAATACCCTGTCGATTTTATGATTTTAACACCCAAGAATAACTTAGGAGGACATCCATTGATTCTAGGAAGACCATGGCTAGCTACAACCGATGCTTTTATAAGTTGTAGATCTGGTGATATGTTCATTTCTGATGGGAGCTCAACAAAGAAATTCACAATGTATCCACCTGCAAAGGCAACAATAGAGGTTGAAAATGAAGAATGGATAGATGATGTCATTGATATATCACCAATCTTTGCTACTTCACAAATAGATGAGGAAGATCAATTTTTGAGTTAATAGAAAGTAATGAATCTTCATCATATTGTGAATCTAGTCAAAGTTTCAAGAACAATACAATATTGAATATTTATCTTCTCATCAACTATCCTTACATTCTATGGAAAAATCTGGCAATTCGACAATTGAAATATTTCAAGGAAAAACTTTGAATATCAACAATAATTTGGGAGAATTTCAATACAAAGAATTAATAAAGATGTTACAAGAACATTCCTTTACCTATGCCTAGGAATATAATGACATAAAGGGAATTGAACCTAATACTTGTATACATCTTATATACATTGAAGAAAATGCCAAACCAATTCAACAAACTCAAAGAAGAATGAATCCAAATCTAAGGGAAATTGTTAAGGAGTAACTACAAAAACCATTGAATGTCAATTTCATCTATCCAATATCAGACAGTCAGTGGGTTTCACCCTTAGTAATTGTTCCTAAAAAGAATGGAAAATGGAGAGTGTGTATTGACTATAGGGAATTTAATAAATCCACTTGAAAATATCACTTTCCACTTCCTTTCATAGATCAGGTTTTAGATACATTGACAGGAAAGAAATATTTTTCATTCTTAGATGGTTTTAGTGGGTATAATCAAATCCAAGTAGCCCCAGAAGACCAAGATAAAACTACCTTTACCTGCCCATAGGGAACTTATGCTTACCGGGCACTTCCTTTTGGATTATGTACTGCACATGCAACATTCCAAAGAGCAATATTAGGCATTTTTTCTGATCTAATTCATGATTGTGTGGAAGTGTATATGGGCGATTTTATAGTTTATGGAAATTCCTTTGAATAAGCTCTTAAAAAATTGTAAAAATTTCTCATTAGATGTAAAGAGGCAAATCTCTCATTAATCCATGAAAAATGTTTTATGATGTTTACTGAGGGAATTGTTTTAGGACACCATATTTCAGGAAATGGAATTAGAGTAGACACATTTAAAGTAAATGAATTTCTAAAACCCTTAACCTAAATGAATCTATGAAATTTAAAAACCAACTCTAGTTTCAACTAGATTTTAAAAAACCTCAATTTCTCAATACCTTAGAAATACTTTCCAAGATCTACCCCAATAAAACCCTATTTTACAAAAGATTCTTTTCTTTTACAACAAAACCTTTCAAAAAATTTAGCCACTTACTTTCAAAACAAAAAAGCATCACTCCTTGACAGTGAATTTTTTTTATGTCAAGATCCCTTCTCATTGATTACAAGTGAGGCATATAAATAATATATTTGGATTTTCCTAATTTATATCCAAATTTATGTCTAAGAGGGATTTCTCATATATCATTAGTGTGTTCTCCTCCTTCCTTGGAAACTAACCTATTTTGGATCGATACACTTCATGGTTTGACTAGCAGTTGGCTTCTAATGAAGGCAAATCAATCTAGGAAAAGACAATGCGAAGTGGGTTGTTCCTTTAACAACAATGGTGGTTAGAGTTTGAAAAGGTAATGGCTCTGTTAGGTTTCCCTAGTAGATTCCTCTAAATGATGACATAGACTACTTGGTGGTTGCTTATGACTCACAATAGCTAGTCTCCAAATGACTAGTGGCTCTTCAGGTTGGCTACAAATATTATCACAATATCCTCTCAAAACCTCTCTCTCAATAACAAATTGTTCCTTTCAAATCATTCACTAGGCTAGTGGAGGATGGATTCAAATTTCTCTAATACTAATTTTATGGATGGGAGCAACATGTTAACTACAACTATCTAGCTATATCAACTCAATAAAATACTCACACACTTTACACAAAAGAGATGCAACTCATAAACTTCCATTTCTTTCATTGTTTTATGAAATGTTATTAAATACATTGAAGAATATCTCTCCAAAAACAATTAGATGGTAAAGACGATTTAGATCTAACTACTAAGAAATATCTAAATGCAACATCTATATCTAACTTCAATTTAACCATGTCAACAAGAAATAACTTAGGTATCTAGTTTAGTGGGAGTAGTTACATTATTATAACACATATTGCATCTTTCATAGAGAGAGGAGGTATATCCATGAATTCTATGATGATACAAATAGAGTATCTAATATATTAAGGGCCTAATAATTAATCTATTTCCATTATAAAACTACTTATCAAATGCGAAAAGAAATCATGCAATTCTACAAAATTTTAAAACATAAGTGACGCTTCTGTAAAAAACCACATTAGAATGATGGTATTAGTATCAGTATCAACGACAATGGAATTGCCCAAATGGGATGGCTTAGGGGTGTTACAAGCGGTATTAAAGCTTAAAACTAAAGAGTTTGACCTCACATATGTATCCAGATGCATTGAAGATAGTGCATAAATAAAGGGGAGGAGAATGTAATACCCTCAGCTTAACCCTTGAATGATCTTGTACATCTTCATATGATACTTAGGCTAGTGAGACAGTATATGTAAATTAGGATAGTGATCCAAGCATTGTTGAGGCCTACCTACCTATGTGTATAAATATATTAGGCCCATAGGCTAGTGTACAAAATGTTTTGAAGCCAAAGTGCCTATGTGATTAGGTCGAAGAGCCTATGAGGTAAAAGTTCAACGAGCCTAGTAAATGTAACCTATAAATGCACATGTATTAATAAATGACACCATGACTTTAGACCAAGGGACAAAAATAGTATGGGGGCCTAGGACTCCATGAGAGGGAAAGGTGAAGAGGAAAACGTAGGGTGGTTCCTAGGCCAAATAACCTTTACTAATTAAATATTTCTAAAGTAACTTTATGGGATGATATTGTCAATGGGTCTTAGCTCGAGTGGTTGGGATGGTTGTTTTCCATCCCATCCACCCAGGTTCAAGTCTCCAGAGACATGGCTTGTCATAGTAAGGCTTGAAGGAAAGGCATCCTGTTGGAGTCTGAGATCCAAACTCCAGTTTTCGATGGTCTCTAGACGTCTCAGTCCTAAACTAAACTATGGGTTTCTAATATATATGGCTTGCGGGTTCTTATATCCAGATAGGTTGCTAGTTCCCTTGAATTTTATTATAATGGGATGATATTAAAATATATTATAAAGTTATAATATATTTTAATATAATAATATTTATACTGAGCTCTAAATAAAAGGTAATGGAAGGGCCATTTTTTTATTCACCCTTCCTCTCCATTAAATAGTGCCAATGTTCTAAGGAGAATTAAAAGATCCTTGGCTACCATATCTGGAGGACCATAGATGGGACTGGGTATGAGTGCACTTCTCCTTTGGTTTCCTTGGGGAAGGTTGGAGCCCTAGAGGGAGAACTATAGGGATAGATGTCCATGTATGGGTCTGGAGTGTACATGGATAACCCTCAGGGCAGATGGAACTCCTAGAATCCATAAGGCTTAGATACATCCATGGTCGCCCTGAGCTGGAAACCTTTGGAGAGTAGTGGAAAAACTCGATGGAAAACAAGTGTAAACAAAGGGGTGCATTACCTTGGATTGTATGGGATGATGGGGGATGTGAGACTATTGGTTGGAGGTTATTTTGGTTTGGTACCTTAGAATTGCTCGTATTTGATGCTAGTTATGTATTTAGCTTTAGGTAACTGTTGGCATTGTGGATCCATGACCCCAACTCAAGGGTCACCCCCTTTTGAGATAGTTGGAATAGTGAGATCTATGGCTATGTGGTATGTTCGAGATATGCAACCAATTGGTGGTTTTATCAGATAAGTATTATGTATACCATGTTCTTTATTATTTATGACTTTTAATGCACATTATAATGTTGTTCTGGCTATATATACATATACATTTGTTGATGCTATGAAGGTTTCAATATCAATGAGTGTGGCATCATGTCAACATGATGGTTGGGGAGTGTTACATATTTGATGGACACCCCTTCTTTTGTTATTATACCATTTATGAGTATTGTTACTTACTGGAATATCAATTAGGTATAATATCTTTTTTTTGCTTAAGCAAGAGTCATGCCTTCTATTTCATTAAATCAAGAATAATTTACAAAATGTACATCCAGCCACCAAACTGTGTGGTCTTAGGCTTGCAAAGAATGAGCTCGACAGAAACTAAGCCCTCCACCCCAAAAAATACTCTCTCAAACCAAAAGAGTACAAACAAAAATAAACCACGGGGAACACATGGTCCGAGAACCCTCCCTGCAAAAAGCCGCACCATCAAAAACCTAACATGCCTTTAAATCACCATCGTCCAAACTTCTTAAGAAAAACAACACCCAATATCCATTTCGCACCAAGAAGAAGCGCGAAGGAAAACCCCAGGACCCCACCAAACCACACGTTCAATCCCGACCATTGATCTGCTTACTCCCATCGAATGGCGATTCTACATATCGTGTGGCCGAAGTGAACGAACAATAGTGTGTGATGAGGGTGGTTTTAAGGCCCCACCCTCATCCACGCGTCATGATATAAATGGAATCACTGCCCAAAAAAGAAAACCGCCTTCAGCTTAAAAGCGGTGCGATCGCACCAAAACCACTCTGGAAGTGGTTTTGTCTCCCGCCAATGGAATTCGAGAAATGGTGCCGCCATGACAGGAGCCGTCATTTATTACTTTCCACTCCCCTTCTGACCAAGATAACTTTGCGTTTGATTCTAGATATATTCAGGGAAGAGATTCCCATTGTTGCAGACATTGACCCTGACTCATCGCCCACCGTAGTCTTTTCTAACCAAGAAAGGGAATCTTGTTGTAATCTACTCATTGCGAATTAGCTTCCTTAGTTTTGATCCTATACACTACGTTGTCCTCTTTCTCCTGGTTTTGGCAAAGGACTTTTAGGTTGCTTGGTGACATTGCGAGCCAATCCATCGAACATTTGCTCTCCTTACAGCTGACACCTTGGTTGGCTAGAATATCAGTCAACTTGTTGGCCTTTCGACGCACATGGATAAATCTGAGAGTGCGTAGTCCTTGCAGATGTTCCTGAATTTTTTGGAGAACCCTTAATAACCTCCAATGTTTAGTTACTTTCTCCGGCCCAGTTCCATGACTAATTCTTTTGGATGCGTCGATGATTAACTCTGAATTAGCTTCTATTATTACACTTTGGAAATTGTTTTGTTTCAGTAATTCCAAACCTTGTTCCAAAGCCATTAATTCCGCCATGTTGTTGGTGGCTTTCCCTAGATGCCCGTAGAAGAGGGAGATGATGTTTCCATTTTCATTCCTAAGAACCCCTCCAAAGCCTGCCATGCCTAGGTTGCCCTTTGAAGCCCCATCTATATTATACTCTAAAAAGCCTTTCGGGGGAGGATTCCAGAAATCTTTCACCGATTCCCTCATGTTTACTTTCCAGTCTATACCTTGTGGAATAATCCCCTACATTCCTAACTGTCTAAGAATTGATAACTTTGCTTCTGAAGGAGGATTCTTGGGGAGATCCCTTATTGTAGTGCTGACTGTCTCCTTAAGTTGTTTTGAGATTTGTTCCAACAAACGAAGAGAGGAATTCTTCTCTTCTTTGTAGATTCTTCTGTTTCTCTCTTTCCACACATTCCATATGATGAAACTTGGCAACAGAGCCCAGACAGAGTTAAGAGCCTCATAATTTGAAAAGTTATCCCTCCAATTGTTCAGGGTTTTAGAGATGCTTCCTTTATCTCTATCAGACTGTTTGAAGATGGAGACATAAAAATCCCATAACCTGAGGTGAAAA